>VXBX01009470.1:6410-33215 GCA_013400415.1 Scytalopus superciliaris
AGCATTTTACCTTGATATTTGAATGCTGTTGTGTGAATTTTAGGTTCAGTGCCCTATCAGTGACATTCAGGTTGCAGTGGCTACCCAGAATGTCATCACCATCTGAAGAAACTAAACTACTAAACCACAACTAAACCATAGAAGACTCTCTTTTGAAGAGCTGCTCATGGTTTATGTTTTCCTGAATACTTTGCATGTTCTGAGGCAAAACTAAGCACTTCACTCTGCACTGGAACTTGAGAAGTATAAGCCACTTGCTTTCTCATCAAAATTTATTGCTATTCTAAAAGGCAGAGAGAGGAAGTAAATCTGAATCCTATGTAACTACTGATTTTTGTTTTGATTATTTAGTGAGGAATGTGTTCTAGTAAGTCTGCTGGCACCTCTTTCTCAGGAAAGGACTTTGAATGAGTTACCTAAATACAGATTAAGAGTTTTTTTCTTAAAATATTTAGTAATCATAGCACAGTATATACAAGTATGTCACAAACAAAAATGTCCAGCATGATCTTCAGTTGCTGTTTAGTAATGTTTTTGAAAAAAGACTGAATTCTGCTTAGCTTACAGAATTCCAGAGAGTTCATTGAACACCCCTAGTATAATTTTACAGTATTACTGTTCAGTGCCTGTTTATTAACAGTGTAGATATTTCTGAATATAAATAGCTGATTGCAGTTCATTTTATAATAATAGAACATGGAACATTGATGTTTGCATTGCTTGTCTATACATAAAAATAGTCCAAAGCTTAGTTATTTGCAATAGAAGCACCTTACTTTTAGTTTGATTTACCTTGAAAATATGCCTGTAATTGTCTCTAAATAATTCAAGGTGGAGATAGGGTCTTGGAGTTTTATACAAAAGCAATTTTTCTCATGGAAGGACTGCACAATTAATTAAGTCTCAGAATATTTCCATTAGTTGGATGTTGCATGTTTTCTTATCTCTGTGTTAAGGATGAGTAATTTCAAGCACGGACAAACAATTCACTGAATTTCATACAGCAAATTACAAGTAGTGGCAGAATCACATTTGAGGGATTTTTAGCTTCTAGCACTTGTTTGACCTCCTTGTCTCTTTCAAGTACATTTACCTGTAAAATGGCGATTTGAAGCAGAAGAAGTTGAAAGGGTTTTTCAAGGGTCCTCAGTGTCCTATATAGCAGAGTTTTCTTTCACTCATCAAAGTACAGCATATACCTGCATTCCCTTAAGTAACACATTTGGTCTATGTACCAAAACCACAACACCTCTTCTAGATGTATATGAGTGGAGAACCTTGGAAAACATCAGATGTCTGAAGGGTTCTAACTGGCTTTAAAAACAGCAAAGTAGACACTACAAAAGTAGTTTTTCAACGAAAGACGACTGAAAAAGAAACATGAGGACTGGGACACTTTTATTGCCTTCATCTAAAATAAAATAAATATCCCCCAAGTTTAATTATCCTTAGAGCTTAATTAGAAAATGCTAATCATAGCATATAAATAATAATAATAGAATAGTAGGATGGCACAAACTGGGCAAGGCTTATGCTAAAACTAATATTGAAATTTTTACTTACTACATAAGCCCCTCCTAATTTCTAGTGTATGAATTATTGTCATTCCTCTTTAGCTGTTGTTTACCAGTCTGCTGTTGAATATTACATTTTTACACTTGAATACCTCTGGATTTCCTCAACCAGGATCAACTGGGTTAGTTCTTCACAATTTAAATACGTATTTTATATTAACCAAGATTATTTTCCCTCATATGTTCGAAGAAATGCTTAAAACACTCCTTTATATATCAACACGAGGAGACAGTCAGAAGGGACCAAGATTCCATCTAATACCTAAAGTAAATGGATTTGCCACAGTACAATGTCATCATATAGGTGCTAGCCTATCAGCTTTTATTATCAGAAGACTACACTATCTTAGTCCTGTAGATGAGAATTGTCATTGTTTCATCGGGTTGTTTATTTGATTTATAAAATTTTGAGAATGCTTAAAAATCCAGAACTAGTGCTAGAAAATGGAATAATGGAATTCAAAGGCAGGAAAAGGCAAAAGCAGAAGAAATAATACCTTTTACTACCTCAGCTTCAGTAGGTCTTTAAATATATCTAAAATATCTATATCTAATATCTAATATATGTAAGTATATCTAGATACATTGCAAAATAAAACACAAAGAAGACAGTTTCCCTCAAAGCCAGAACATTTAATTTTTTTTTTTAAAACAACATATTTGATGACACAATAACATTGAATATTTTAACATCCATTAATGACAGTAACTTAATTTAAAAAAAAAATCATTAATTGCTAGTGTGCTGGCATTGCACAAAAATAGGAGGTAAAAAGACTATGTAGAAAAATTTACTAGTGGATCTCAAAGTCAAGCTATTCTCTCTGTAAGTAGGCACATTCTTCTACTGAAGCTACCAGAACAGAAATATTTGTTGCAAAACTGATCTGTATAAGAAACTTTTACTGTTTTCATCAGCTGTGAATGGCAAAGTATACTCACGTGCTAGTCTAGCTGTAGCCAGGCATGTGGTGACATGCATGCTCTGAACCTGTACTACAGTATAGTTCATTTTCCTAATCACAGGAACGAATGAAAATGCTGTGATATGTTCTTATTTTTTTCCAATGTACCAACTTTATTGAAATTAAATAAGCCTTGGGCAGTTAACCCTCACTGAGTTTCTTCCCATCCAGATACTGTCTTACTCTCCCAGTAAATTCAGCCAATGTCATCCTTAATAATCATCATAGTGATTTCACAATCATGTTGAACAGGAAAAGATGTGACAGTTGTCCAGAAGCACTTTCAAGGACAGTATTTCTTAACCTTAGTCCAAAGTCTATTTGAGCTTCCTGAAAATATCCAAAGCCCCCACCCTGTCACTAATGCAACCAAAAAATATTGCCATTATGATTTTCACTACTTTAACCAAATAATGCTTAAGCTAAATTTGAAATAATTGTTTGCTATTGTTAACATGGGAAAAGATATGCTTGTTGCAATGGTTTTTCACCCACCTGATACCAGATAGTTCATCAGCACTTCACTGATCTAGGGCGTGTGTCTCTCACTTGGTGACTCTGTCTAGACTGCTGAAGTTGCTGACCTGCCAGCAATAACCACATCACATTAACAGGAGCTGTAGCTCATCAGGGCTGGATCTGAAAGAAACGGAGATGGTGCTAATGATCATTTCAGCTCTGTGCCTTTGGGCTGTGGTTGGTGTTACAGATGGAATGCTTGGTAGCTTTTTGTGTGCTGGGTTTGCCCTATGAGGACGTCAAGGATATTTTCCTCTGAAAGGCTTCAAATTTATGCTGCTAATCACCTTTCCCTGGTGTAACAGCAAACCTGGGATTGTGGGGCTGATCAGGAGACTAGCTTTAAAAATGCAACCCTAATCTAAGCACAACTGCTGCAGCAGATAAAATTGTTTCTTTATCATCATTACAAAGACAATTAATATGGAGAAAGAGTAATCCAAGTCAGACTTAAAACTGTGCTGCAGAAACTACTGTCCTACCAGACAACTAACATGAGAAGAATGAGAAAGCCATAGAAAATACCAACTAAAACAACATCAATAAACATAAATAAAATCTTCCACAGAAATATCACATTTTCATTGTAGTCTCACATGAATATGTGTTTTCAATACCATCAAACTGTTGAGCAAACTAACATTTTCAACAGAAAAATTGCCTGTATTTCAACTAGAAAATTGATCTAAAATGTTTTCACTACCCATAGGAATTATAAAAAACAAAAGCAAAAACCAACCCAAAATAAACACATAACAAAACCCTCCAAAAAAACCAAGAACAACAAACAACTAAAAAACCCCCCAGCTTTCTAGATGCCAAAGAAGGGACTCATGAGTCTGTTTCTTAATGCTTGTCCTTGATTTTCTACCTCATAACTATTTAAGCTTGTATAGCTTCCCCTTTTATCGCTATCAATATATTAGTAAAATACAGATTGCCTTATCCTTAATATTCTATCTTAATTTAAAAGCACTGGTATCCTTGAAAGAAAACTCTTATCAAATCTTAAACACCTTATTCACTCTGGCAATCTGATGTTAGCCATAGTCAAATTAAAAAACAAAAAAAACAAAAAAAACAAAAAAAACCCCAAAGAACATTTTGCATAAAGTTATCAAATGTTAAGAGTTTTGTATGAAGCTCTCAGAACTTCTTTGTGAAACTTGAAAGACAAAGAAAACAAACTGTTCAGGATCATTAGGCAGTAGTCAGACTGTAGCACCAAGCAAAGCTGTGTTCCAGGAAGCCTGGAAGTAAATGAATGGGAATGGTATTTCCTCTCCTACTATTACAGTAATGAGGAAGGTTCTTTATTATGTTCAGCACAAGGTACGTTATGCTTTATTTCTTTTAGGAATATGTGCAGATCTCTGAGAGGCACTAACTTCTGATTTAAATATACACCACTCAGTAACCAAGTAACCACTGGAGAAGATACTTCTTATTAACAACCTGGACATCATATTTTCAATAAGAAAAGCTGCCAGGAAAAGATCCTTCACCATCTAAGTATACTAATAACTGACTAAGTGAAAGAGAACAATGTCTCCATAAACAAGCTAATATATGTAGAGCAAATTAATATGTCTGAGAAAACACCTTTGGTTAAAAGCATTTTTAACCTAGTTCTCTCAAGTATGAGATGTAAGTAAACTACAGAGATTCATTTGTGCACTTAAGTACTGGGGGTATTTTGCTCTTGGGGACTAGCTATACTTTCATTTTTGGCATAATCTCTCTAACTATTTGGCATCATTGAAAGAGCCTTGTAATGGAAAATTTCTTTTCCTTCTCAAATACAATGAAGACATATACATGAGTGATCACTATGCTTTTCTAAATAGAAATCTTCTTTATTATACAATAAGGCAAGGACCTTGAGGAAGAACTCACTCAAATCCATACTTCAGTTAGCATCAATATTAAATAGGGCTTAATGTGCAGCTGTTTCTTTCAGCTTTAATTTAATTTTACTTTGGTTAGAACAGACACTCTACAGTTGTAACCCCAAAATGCCATCTTTAATTATTCTCTGTTCATATTTTTTCCATTGTGGATGCCCTATTTCAACTCAGCACCTTTGCATTTTCAGAGCAGCCACAGCATCCCACAATTTTTCCTCCTTTTTCTCTGTCTATTTTGTCCAGTCCCAGAATTCAGGGCAGCTTTTCAATGAGCTGACATGCAAAAGAGTAATTATCCCTCAGTCTGCATGAGGAATTAAGACATCAGTGGAAGACTTGAAATCTAGCATTAGCTTAACCATCAATTTGTGCCCATGCACAAGACCCAGCTGTAGCTCATGAGGATTATGCTATCCATTATGATATCCATTAGTGTTTTAGTTGTGCTGATTGACAGCCAGCTCTTTTGTGATTCAGTTGATGTTTGGTATTCACAGATAGAGAACGATTACTTTGACATTCTTATTAATTGATTTAATGCTATTTAAAATGTTAGTTTGTAAAAAACTAAAAGAAAAGAAGAAAGAAAAAAAACCAGAAGAGGCAGAACAGTCTCTTGAGTATTGTAAAATCTTTTGTGTACCATTTGAAGTGACAGATGTATAGAGCTGGGTGGTGGTGGGTTTTTTAACATTTTCTAATCATTCTGTTATTTTCTGAGTGACTGCATGTTTAAATTTCCGTCAAAGAAACAAACCCTATATTTTACTGTTCTTGAGTTTTTCTGACTCATGGTAGCTGTTGACAATTACCTTCCTTGAGACATCAGCCCCAAGACATCTTATAACAAGATACTAAATGATGCCACAGGTAGCAGAAGAAGCTCTTACTGCTCTGAAAACTGAAGTTGATTAGTGATTGATGGGAATAATACTTAACTATTCTAACAGAAAGAAGGTGCAAAGAGCTCTGCTAAAAAAGTGTGCTCCATTTCAACAGCTTCCAACCTTACACAAAAACACAGTATCACATGTAATTATTCTTTTCTCTGAGCAGTTATTAAGACGGTGTACTCAGAGTACTTGTTATAAGCTCAAATGAAGAATTGTAATCAGACATACAAATCAGTGTTATTCAGGAATTTCTTTTCCTCAGCAAAAGAAATCCCAGAAAGACCTTTTCATGTTAAGTCCACAATACTGTAGATTCCTAAGTACCAACATTATAAAACAAAGGGAGTTGTCAAATGAGAAGAGAAAAAAACCTTAGTCCTGTCCTCAAAAAAAGTTTATCTAATTGACATCAGTGGGTTGAAGGTTTTATCCTAGATATTTTAGCTCTGAGCAGGTGAATAAAATGTCATAGTAGTGTGACCACATAGATGTTCTCCATAGTCACACGTAACTAAAAATGCTGGAAAAAATGTAAATTGTTCACCCAATAGATATTTAATTATACATCTTTCAGCCAGCAATTCTAATTTGGTTGCTAATGCGTATAGGCTGGTAATGTTTTCTTTTGTGGAAAAAAAAAAAAAGAAATTAAAGTAGCACATGCCTTGTGGTGGTACTCTAAAGAAGAAAATGGAATTTCACCCGTCTAGTCTGACAGCTGAAGAAGATGGTCCCAAATACCTTTGAGTATTCTGTTTTATGTATCAGCCAATATGTCTTTATGGTACTTTTCTGGAAACTTTAAATTCTTATGTGTCTTCTTGCAGTCAGAGCTAAATACTTTTAAAAATATTTTTTAAATTTTTTCAGGGTTTTCTTTATTTTTGTCTTGTTTTGATACTTCTGTGGCTTATTATCCTGTTGCTGACTTCCTCATATATGAAGCTGCAGATTTTGCAGTTTGCTTGCTCTCTCTCATCTGTTAGCATTATCTATAAATTATTCGGTATTAAAAGAGTTTTGCTTGGATTGTTTCCTTTGTTTTAATTTTTGAAATAAGAACTGCTAATACAGCATTTTGCTGTTTCACTACGAATTCATATATTGGCCTTTTAGTGGATATTTTATGAGCTTCATAAGAAAAAAAAGTTTCACATCTATTTAGCTGCCACATGGATACAGGGAAGCATTAACACATAGCTATAGCACTATATATATATATATAATAAAGTAAAAAAAAATTACAACATCACTTTTGCTAAATGCTTGTTAACAAGCTTTTTCTTTCAAGTTTTCGAGGTTTATGTTATAGGCTAAAGAAACAGGCCATAATAATGAAAATGAAAGTGCTGACTCTGCAGCAGTCATAGGAAGAAGCAATGTCCCAAAGACACCTAATGCATTTTCAGGTCTTTCCTTAACACTTAATAGCTATAAGAAACACAATTATATAAAAGGTTCAATACTTATTTGTCACAGTGTCAGCATTCAGCAAACCTGATTCCAAGTAAATTCTGTATCTACAGTCAAAGATATGTGGTCTCCTACCAGGAAAATTCTGAATTATTTATGTGGCATATCATAAATACAGTAACAGTTTAGGGAAGTTTCCTGAGAAGACTGAAAAGCAGCCATGCATTAATAAATGTATGGCTTTAGTACTGTATGTATGTATGGCTACGGTACTGTAGTGTAATCAATAGTGACTGATAAGCCTAGGTCAGAACTTCCAAAAACCTTGTGATGTAACATTGGACAGCAGAGACTGTGTTTTGTTAGTGACAAAGCTCAAGAGAAGAACATGCATGGCTCACCTCCTGCACACAGAAAACTTTCCTCCCTATTAAACATGACTTAAATGAGCAACATTTCGTTCCTTATTGCACAGCAACTTCTTCAAATTCTTAATCTGCACAAAATTAATTCCTGAGAACACTGTGAGTTTTATGTATGCATATAAAACACAAGATGTTGTAGGGATGAAAAGCATATAAATAACTAGGTATATAAATTTGCTCTGTGTTTTGCATCTCCTAAAAGTAAGCAATATTTGCATATTTTTCAAGACACAGCAAGCTGTATTTGCTCATTACTATGTGGTTAATAAAAAACTTCCAGCTAGATTTTTATCAGATTCTACCTAACTGATGAAATCCAGACAGTTTCTGCCTAAATTAACCAATAGATTTGTAATTAAATGTACCACCCAAGATGACTGATGTCACCTAGCAACTGGTTAATACCTGAGGCCTTGGAAAATATCTTGAAGTGTTGCCTGGAATACCTAGGAAGAAAACTTCCACGACAGGGCAAGGCAGAGAAAAGATCCTTTACTATGAGTTTAGCTATAGCAATCCATGACGCGTGCGCGCCCGGATCACAGAATTCTACAAATTTATGATTCTACTTAATTTCCCTATCTAGAAAATACATCCAATGTCTAATTAGCCCACCCCCCTGCTATCTATAACCACCTCCCCAGGAACACCCCCTTAGAATTGAGTCGGTGGTCCCAAGACCACTCCTTCCTCCCCCCACCCTCGTCTTCATCACATTACGTCTTCTACTTGGAGTTCTTCCAGTCCCCTCTAACCCCATCTCTATACTACGACTAAACAATATTGTATTTTGACTATAACATGTTCTAGTAGCTATCTGAACATGGCCTAATATCTCCCCCTTAGCACAGAAACAAGCTTCAAGAATGTGACACAGAGGTTAAAATCTAGCTTAAGTATTTGGTACAGGGGTTATATACTACTTTTTAAATGCAAAAGACTATAAAGCTATATAAAATTACATTAAAATCTACAACTATATTAAGGCTTATGGCAACAGAAGAGCACTCTGAGAAGAAAAAAAAACCCCTAATTTAACTTCTAAGCAGATCTTTACTATTTTTCATGACTTTCTCTCTTTCACAGTGTCTTGTTTTCCTTTTGTAGCTGGATGCTCTGCCAGGAATGAAGTAAAACACCTTGAACAATGCCCTATTTTGCAAAGCTATCAGTGGTGGACTGAGAGGGTCATGCTGCGTTTGGTGTTCAATTACGCTAAAACCAGCCTGACTCATCAACACCAAACTTAAACATCCTGATAGTACAGTAAAGGTGTGGCAGATATGTTAAAGTATCCTTATCTAAACGTGCTAAATTGACACTGGCTGAACTGGAGACCTATGACTGACAATCATTTCATACTATAGAAGTCCAGTTTCACTTTCAAATGGCAGATTCTTCTAACACACCCCTTCCAGAAGTGTGTGTGGAGATTCCTCCCTTGAATAGGGGATGCCTCTCAAGGTTACTCCTCGAGGCTGAGTGAAAGAGATTTGCCGACAGTCATTAGTATGGGTGAGTAACATCTATCTGTACCTAGTCATTGTTNGGGTAACTTCTATTTGTTCCTAGTCATTTTTTTTTTTTTTTTTTTTTTTTTGGCTAGCTTTAATATAATTGTTTTGATAAAGTGTACTATACTATACTAGTATACTATACTATACTTCTAAGATCTTTTAGTCTAATCACTTATCATAATAAATCATTCATTTTTATATAAATATATCTGATTTTACATCCTTAATCCTGCAACACAAAGTCATACAAAGGTTCAATTACACGTCTATAGTTCCTTGGACCTAGAACGTTGACAAATCTGGTGTTAAATTTGGATCCAGCTGCACCCAGACTCCTCTCTGAGAAAGAGTTTAGAAAGCAAGGGTGTCCTGCTTCTTGTGACTCGACAGGAGAGCTTCTCTAATAAACTTTGAAGTTCCCTCTCCACTCATGACATCCTTGTCATCCAGAGTTTAAAACTAAACTGTGATAAACAGCATGCAGCAAGAGCTAAAACCAATGGCAGAGAAATGTCAAGGCAATTGTTTCATCTAACTGAGAACATTAAAGCTTCCTGCTTAAAGAGAAAGGCCTTTTTTCAGTGGGAGGGTCACAACTAGCGAGTATACCAGAGAGCAGTGATGGCATATGGAGCATTTTAGTTCTGGGTCATTGTTTTCAAATGTGACCTAGCTTTTAGTAGCCAGTAGTAATTACCATCTGTTGACTATTAGTGGCTATATGAATTAGTCTTCTGTCTAAATACCAGTAAAATTATTCACTTTCACAGATAGACAGAATTTCAGATTTTGTTGGTATTCCTCCACCTTTCTGTCCCCCTGCAGGATGGACCCATCTCAACAAATCATACCCTTTTCCACAGAATTGGACCTTACAGGAATAATTTAGGGTTATTAGGAAGGATGTGTGCACTGGTGCTTATCATGCAGTACCTGTTGTGCAGACAAAGGGAAGCATTCATGCTCCAGGGCTGCCAGTCTGGCCACCTTTTATAAAGTCAGAAATGTTAAAGCTACAGAGAAGCAAGAAAACCATCTCATCAAACCTCCTGCATTTCACATGCCATACAACATGATAATCAAATGAGAGCTAAACTCTTCAATACTGTTTTGATCTACAGCACTCCTATATTGTTCCACTCTTACTGATCTAAGCTATTATTGATAGAACAGTATTTTTCTAAGCAAGTTGATAAATACAATAATGTTACCATTGATAATTTGCACTTTATTTTGAGTCTGTATTTCTTTAACTGCAGCTTTCATTTAGGTCATTTGCTATCCAGAGCCAAATATCATGAGAGATCTCTTTATCAGGAGGTAGTCCATGCCATGATTGACTCCACTGCATTTCTGGCTTCCAAAGGCAAGAATCTTTCAAAAGTCAAAGCCTTCCTGAATGCTTTGAAAAGTATTTTAACAATACAAAGAAAATTTTCAACTTTTATTCTGCAGACAGCTGGGATTTATACTGCTACAATCATACAAAAAGTCTTCTTCTTACTTTATGCCTCCTGCCTTTCTTTTGAGGGCTAGTATGTCACTATCAGTAATATCAGTGCACTAGAAACTGATTTCACATAATCTTTAAAGCCTGTATGATAGTGTTATTCATGTTGCAAGACATGTAACAGTCCTAATTCATAGATACCTCAATTTCCATTTAGCTTCCTTAATATTCACCAGATGAAGTCCCCATATGAAGAAATCCAATTGTATGAACTCTCTCCATCACTTTTCACCATTTCTTTTTCACTTGAAGTCTTACTGGCATTATGACTTTTCAAAACATTCTTCCACTCCCAGTGTGTAAATCCACATCCATAACAGTATTCTTTGGGACAAAGAAAAAAATTAGTAATATTATGTTTCTTATTCTTTAAGTTTCACTCCACATTTCAGTACCTTATACCACAATTACTTACTGACACGTGTCATTTGACCAGCTTTTCATCCATTTAATGTCTCTGTAATTCTTTATGGTTCTATCATAAGATTCTCTTGAATTCTAAGAGATACCATTAAAAAGTATAATTCTTTTATATACAGGTTGTGACACAGCCAAATGGATTCCTCAATTTACACTGTGTTTCTGAGACTCTCCTATAATGATTTTTTTTCAGGAGTCAGTGATTATTAGAACAATTGACACCTGACACTTGATATAAGGAACCTGAACAATTCTTGCTTTTGCCCATAGTAGTACAACTGTATAGGAAGATCCTGTTCTGGGGAGAACAGACCACCTTCTTTTGTCAGCAGGTTTGAGTCGGGCTCAGCAATGTACACAGTCTGACTTTCAACTCACATGTAGTCAAAGCCTGGAAAGTCCAGAATACACTTAATAGCTGCTGCTTCTGAGTGCAACAAACTGCTGTCTCCATGCTCACTCTGCTGGGTGTTGTGGGAGGAATCTCGTAAAGTAGACATAGCCCTCCATTAGCTCAGATCAGTGGCTTGCATGAGTCTTGATTGTTCTGTTCTAGCACTCAGTAGTAATTCAGTGGTAACAGACAGATGATTAGTGCTAGTCTCTTCTTTTGCTCTGTCTTTCCTCTTAGAACAAAATACATCTACTTATTTTAAAATACTTATTTCAAAACACAAGGCATGAAAATTGGCCCACAAAATTTTAATACAAAAAAACAAAACAAAAGAAAACCAAACCAAACCAAACCAACAACAACAACAAAAAACAAACAAACAAACAAACAAAAAAAAAACCACACAAAACCCAAAAATGCCTACAAATATATTTTCTGAAAGTGAGTTTCTGAGTTTCTCATTCCTCTTAATTCTCCATCTCTAACTGGTGGCAACTAAATAGCAGCAAATATTCTTACCAGCTTTCTTAGTGTTTTAATTCTTTCTATTCAACCTAGTTTTGAGCTACCTACAAGATACACCACAGATCCTCTTTTAAAACTCTTATTACATGCACTTCAGAAATACCTAACAGTCCAAATTCTTTCTATGTGGCCCGAAAAGCAGACTTTGCCACTGTGGCGGCTTTCAACAGATTCTATGGCTTGTGGAGGCTCTGTTGGTAGAGAGTCTCCTCCAGCACTAAAGGGAGTGAAAGCTAAGTCTTGGAATTGAGGTGATCAAAACCATCAGCACTCTGGAGCAGAGATCCACAACAGCCAATTCCAGGTCCTGCTGGCTGCCCCCAGCCATCCTACAGATGCACACAGAAACAAGAAGTACTTCTGTGTCTGTTCCAGGACCACCATACCGTTTAACGAAGGACAGCTTGTGCTGGTCTGTCCTCTCCTTCAAGACTTTTTGTCCCTTGCTGACCCTTCACTCAGCAGTCTCTGGGCATCTCTGACCTAATGCATCATCCAGAAGACACATCCATCAAGCACACATTTCCTCCACTGCCTTTCTCTAGTCCCTAATCATGAAAGGGCACAATTGTAGTTTGACAAAAATCTTCTTTCCTCTTTTGTAGATTAGGCACTATTTTTCCACAGCCTTCTAGGTTCCACAGATGGCTGAGAGTCCTAAGAATATCTCAAGAATTTTCCTCTTCTTTATATCCCTACTGAAGCCCTTGATGATCTCTGAATCAAGGTAACTTGTACCAGGGCTTCCAACATGGTTTTTACCACGTTGCTCAGACTCCTATGAACTCTCTTTGTGATCTATGTTTTTGTTTCAAGAAAACACTATGCAGTCTTTCTGTCCTTTTGCCCTCTGCTGAATGTCTTGTCTGTTGTTCTTAATATTGAGAATGTTGAATTCATAAAAATAAAATAAATAAAAAAAAGGGAAAAATATTCCATGCCCTATGAATGCTGTTACTGATTGCTCCTGAAAAAGGCTGATGTGCTCTTCTAAGTGAGATCTTTAAACTATCAAATATCTTCCCACATATTAAGTTACCTCTGTGCTTGCTTACATGTTAGTTTGGAGACAAGGTTGCTTTGAGGTGTTTCAAAAGACATGCTTTCACTTATTCCAGTATTAAAAATGCAATGCTTTACCTTTAAAGGATGAAGAGCTTTCTGAAAACTGTCTGAGGGCTTTGGGTTGGAGGTGTTTGTGTTTATAGAAATTGTTCCTGTCAATGTGTAATGACAGCTAAGTATATTTTATAGTGACTTTCACCACCAGAATCAATCAGGTAGCAGCATGAAAACACAGCAGTATGTACTCAGACATAAATTGATTTACAGGGTCATTACTTTTTTCGCTAACTTAAGGAAACAGCTCCTGTTAGTGACACTGGGAGATGCTTGACATTCAAATGCTCATAAAATAGTAAGACAGAGAAACAAGACTGAATATTTCAAACTGATCCCAGTAGCTAGTGGAAAATTACTTTTAAAGCCAAGTTAATACAACAATTCAAGATTCCAGGGTGACCCTAATAAAATAGCACAAATAATCTATCTGGAGCATGCATTTTAAAACTAAACTTTCCATGGTCTAGAATTACCATGGAATTACTTTCCTTTTTGTGTATCTGGAAAAAAAAATCTTTAGGAATAAAAAATCAATTTCTTACGGCAAAAATTCTAACTATGCATACCTGGCATAAAATAGCCAATTCCAATAAAATTTGCAAGCAGTTTTATAATACCAAGACATTGTTAAATTTGTGTTTTAATTGCTGATAATTTTCAGGACAGACTCCCTTCTGATCTAAATAAAACTATCAATGCTATATCATCTTTGTATTCTAAGACTTCTTTAAAGCCAAAATGTTTAAGTGATATTTTACTGTTCGTGCCACTTAATACTTGTCATCAGCACCCTCAGACTTCTAGGTTTCCATGTTCCACCACCAAACCTTTGTTCTGTACTTCAGCTTGAAAGGCAAGTCTGTCTCATGAACATTAAAGGCTGACACTTTTTGAGCTTTTATGTCACCATCTCTGTTCTACCTGACACAACTGAACAGAGACTCTGCACTCACAGCTCACCTGAATCAGCTTTAACACTGCAACTCTGCAATAGCAATTTTCCTCTCTTTTGCTAGCCCAAACCCAGTACCTCTTCTCCCATTTTGACATTGCTTTTAGTGTCCCTCCCTTAAGTCTATTCAGAAGTCACCACTGCTATCAGAGATGTACAATGGAAAATGTAGAACCCCATCAATGTGGCATATTCCCTCTTTCTGATTTGCCTTCTTGTTCAGTGACTTCTCATAATAGAGAGAGAACCAGCATCATGTAGTCTGAATGCTCAGCTGCCATCCCTGGCAACACAGGAATATTTCAGTTGTTTGGTTGGGGGGGTTCTTGTTTGCTTTTTTGGTTTGTTTGGTTGGTTGGTTTAATTTAATGCTTTCCTTTTTCATAAATTAGTTGTTTTAGGGCTAGAATGAATTTTCTGAGCAAGCTGTATTTATGGCACAAACCACAAAGTGTTTCCTTCAGCTGCCATTTTTCTCACCACTGACACAGCACAAATATGTTGGGAAAATCAGCAAGATAGAATAGTCTCCCCAATATTTACCTTGTCTAGTTTTCTGGGCAAGTCCAGGCACTTTATAAAATCCTCATGGTAAGATTTTGTAAAACAGAAATACAAAAGGTAGCACAATGGATGCCTTCTGTTTAAATTTTCCTCTGAAACTTCAAGTTTGAGGAAGGACCACTATATTTAGTTCAATTTTGTCTCAATAGAGAAGATTACCTGACTGAAGAAGTTGAAGGCTTCATGTGTTTTCAGGTTTCTTCCATAACTACTTTCATGTTAGGACCTTTTTCTTTGCCACTTTCCATCTTTAGCTTCTACCTTATCTTAATATCCTTATAGGTATACCTATCCTCTTTATTCTGTGTTACCTCAGTCACACGTCCTGAAAGTCTTTTTGATAATTCTGTGGGCATTAAAATAACTGAGATTCATCTGTGTTAGAGTCTTTATGAGCTCGTACTGTGTATTAGAATAGCACTGTGGTGGAAGGGTTAATGCAAAAAGCTAGAAAAACAGAGTTTGAGCTCCACTTTTCTGGTAGCAGAACTTCCATCTAGGACTTTTGGAGTGCAGACTTTGGCCTGGATGGCAGGGTCCCTTGAGAGGCAGTCCTGAAGGGCAAAGGAGTCTAAGAAGGTTGGATATTTTTCAAGAAGGAAATCATAAATGTGCAGGAGAAGGGTGTCCCCATGAGCTGAAAGATGAACTGGCAGGAAAGAAGGCTGGGCTGGCTGAATAGACAGTCTGGCTGGAACTCAGGCAAAAAAAAAAAAAGAAAAAAAAGAGTTTATGACCTTTGGAAGAAGGTGCAGGAAACTCAGGAGGATTTCAAGGATGTTTGTGAGGTTATGAAGGTTAAAAAAATTAGAAGGGCCAAAGCCCAGCTTGAATTTTTTATGGCTACTGTTAAGAAAAAAAAAACAAAAAATGTTTCTATAAATACAGCTGCAACAAAAAGAGAGCTAAGGAGAATTTTCATCCTTTAGTGGATGCCAATGGAACATAGTGACAAAGGAGGAGGAAAAAGCCGAGGTCCTTAATGCCTTCTTTGCCTCAGTAGCCAGACCGGTTGTTCTCTGGGTACCCAGCCCTGACCACTGAGCTGGAAGACCCAGACTTAAGGACTGTCACTATTAATAAAGAGAGAATAAAGCAACATTATTATTTTATTTCCCACTTATATTGTGTACATGAAAAGCCTTTGTCAAGAACCAACCCACTAATGTGCTAGATCCTGTACAAACACAAACTAGAAGAACAGCTTCTGACACAAAGACTCAACAACTTCTATATGAGACAAGAGCCAACAGATGGATACTGGCAGTGAAAAAGAATGAACATTTCAAAAAACCCTGAACTTTCAGTTTCCTGGCTAGACATAGAAATTATGCCTGGATTAGACAGAAATGGAATTCTACTAATAAGGATTAAGAACAATGGCTCTTCTATATCAGGAACACATTTTATTCAAGGTTTTCTGTGAGTAGAGGGAAATTCTAAGGATGATAATGAAGCAGCTTCATGGCCATTTATGACACAACTCTTCAGTATAGAAGAGACATCATAGGTCAAGGTTTATGGCTACCTTTTGAAAACTTTACAAGTAGATGGTAAAGGCTGTAGTCATGACATGGTTGACACAATGAAACAGAAAGCTCTTGTTTGCACTGAATGCTTCTGCTGGAAATATGATTTCCATTTTCCTTTTTCTGCAAGGAAAATATTATTTTCTTTGGGACTCTATTTTATGTCATAAGGCAGAAAGTTTCTGCTTGAGAAAATCTCGCTGCCGTGTGTCATTTCTATTTCTGCAAATAAACCAGAGCATTTCTTAATCCAGCTAAATTTTCTTCCTACAAGAGTACATGTTCGTAACAGCATGTACTGCAAGTTACCAATTCATCAAAAAAGTATGTCCATCTTCAATGTGAGTCATTTTTAGAGAGTACGATTTTTCAGTTTAAAGCATACAGACCAAGATTTTAGCGTCCTCAAGTTCTTAGTTCCCCATTTTTGATACCTATTAAGGAAAAAATTGGCTCTCTTCTAAGAGACTCCTCCTTTGTCTACACCATGCACAAGCCTAACAAGCATTCTCTTAAGGTATTTCTTTTAAAAATTCAGTTTAATAGGCAAAATGCATGCAGCTCCACTTTTGACCCTCCTTCCCAGAACTGAATTGTGCTTAGAAAATATTACCATTATCAATTAACACTTTGACAATTGGCCAAGCACAGGATCTGCGCCTCCTGATTCAGAACTTTCAATTACATTTTTCTATTTCCCCCAGTTCAGCACTGAATTAATAAAATACTTAGGGAACTCAGGTAGCAGGCTTTTAGAAATGAAGATATGGATTAGATGTAAAAAAAGCAGAAGGCAAAACTTTAGGCAAACAGTAGAAGAGCCATATATATGTGTTGTCTCCCGTGAGACAACCTTAAGGTATAAGTAGACTTCAAAATAGAATACCCTGAATCTTACTTACACATTTGGTTCACAAAGTCTCATAGCTAGACTTGCAGAGCTTTCATGTAGTTCATGAATTCCTGCATGATTAGGTGTTGGTATGTATTCAAAGTAGGTACTAGTTTTTCTAATTTAGCACACAGCTGTTTCTCTGAGGCTTCTTTGCCACAGCCCATTCCCTGCTACCACAGTAGAGCCAGCTTCAATCCCTAAGCCTTCAAGGCCTTGTGAGCCTGCAAGATTTTTGCACTTTTAACTGTAGGACATAAATGATTATTTGGCAAAGCAGACCACTGGATTGTAGCTTTAAAATTTTAGCTGACTTGTGCGCTATATGAGGAATTCACACACCACCCTCTCTTCTGCAAGAGTCCCATGGGAAAAACTACATGGAAATGGACAGTCTTACACAACACACCTGAGTTCACTCCTTTTGTTGTGGGATCTCTCACAGAATCACAGACTAGACTGAGCTGGAAGGGACTCACAAGGATCATTGAATCTAACTCTCAAACCTGTACACAACCATCCCTGAGTCACATCACATGCCCCAGAGTACCATCCAAAAGATTCTTGAACTCTGACAGGCTTGGTGCTGTGATCACTTCCCTGGGCAGCCTGTCTCAGTGCCCATCATCTCTAAGCCTGTGATCAGCGACAGAAACCTAGAGTGTAGAATGAGTCTAAATGTTCAGCTTTAGGATTCATTTTATACCTTATACTAAGATGTTTATTATTTTATTATTGTTGCTGGTAAGAGCTGAGAAAGAGAGGAGGAAGCCAAAGTAGGGACATGCTTTTTGACATGTCCTAAGTTTTTGAGTCTTGCATAGACATTTGCAGTGGCTTTTTTTTACCCCAAAATAGATAACATTAGGTTTATACTAATCTCTGAGATAAGACTAAAACATTGTAGTCTATCTTAACCTTCTTAAACAAACCTGAAGCTGGTCACCATTCCTGCAACACTTACATTTAGTTGTGAAACATAGATGCTTTTTCTATCAATATTATTTTGAGAAAAGACACTACCTTTAGTCATTCTTCAATAATGTATTGTTGTATTAACAGTTGTGCATCTTTGCATCACTGCAATACAGATGAATAATAATGAATTCATACCTCTCTTCTTACATGGTCTCATCTTTTCCACAAAACACATTTTTCATTTAGGCAACCACAATTAGTTATAGAATCATAGAATCTTTCAGGCTAGAAAAGACCTCTGAGACCATCAAGTCCAACCACTAACCTAGCATCACCACGTTCACCACTAAACCATGTTCCCTAGTGCTATATCCATATGTTGTTTGAACACTTCCAGGGATGGTGATTCCAGCACTTTCCTGGGCAGCCTGTTCCAGTTGATGCCTGATAGCCCCTCCAGTGAACAATTTTTTTCTAATATCCAACTTAAACCTTCCTTTGTGCAACTTGAGGCCATTTCCTCTGGTCCTTCACTCATTACCTGGGAGCGACTGACCCCCACCCACCTGCCCACATAGTACAACCTTATTTCAGATAGGTGTAGAGATCAATAATGTCTCCACTCGTTCTCCTTTTCTCTAGGCTAAACAAGCCCAGCTCTTTCAGCTGCTCCTCAAAAGACTTGTGCTTCAGACTTTTTGCCAGCTTCATTGTCCTTCTCTGGACATGCTTCAGTATCTCAGCATCTTTCCTATAGTGATAGGTAGAAGACTGAACACAGGATTTGAGGTGTGGCCTCACCAGTGCGAGTACATGGGTGCAATTACTACCCTGGTCCTATTGGCCATTCTATTTCTGAAACAAGCCACTGGCCTTTTTGGCAACCTGGGCACACTGCTTGGTCATATTCAGCTAGCTGTTGATCAGCAACTACTAGGCAGCTTTCTGGCCACTTTTTTTTCAAGCCTGTAGCACGTTTTGGGTTTTTGTGACCAAAAGGTAGTCTGGTACTTGGAATTGTCGAACCTCATAAATCTGACCTCAGTCCATCAATCCAGCCTGTCTAGATTCCTCTATCCATCCCTATATCAAGTAATCTCCCATTATTGTCCTGAAGTGTAAACCCTGGTACAGCTGACAAAGTATGTGAAATAGAAACAAGAGATAAGGTGGTTTTAAAAAATAAGAAATAAATAATTCCGTGTTTGCTCTGTAGTGTCCATTACCTGCACAGTTATCTACTTCAGCTACAAGACAGAAATTTGTTACCTTATAATTTCAATTTTTCTTGCACTCTGCATGTGTTCTGGTAATTTGACATCCATTTCTTCTCCTCAGTCTTCTGCCATAGGCATCATTTTGTAATAAACTTCTGAATGAAAAATGTGAAACATAATGGAAAAAAAGTAAAAAGTGATGAATAAGGAGAAATCTAGGCCCTGGGTCCCATTTTCCTTTTCTTTGAAGGAAATTTCAGATCACCAGCCAAACCCGTCTAAAAGCTGTGGACTTCTTTCCTGACATTTACTGATAATCTTTCCTTCTCTATGCAGATGGATCCTGCTACAGGCAATAAATATCTGTTACCCAGAAAACAAAGAAAAAGACAACAAAATATAAATCATCAAGTGCCAAAGCAGCTGCTCAAATAGTATGACGCAGCAATGTCTGTTGCTGTACTTCTCCCCTTTTGAAATTTTTTCCACTGGACTGATAGTTTAGGCATAGATTTCTTCCGTCCAGAATGAAATGGAATTTTGCAGGGAAAAAATAATAAAAAAAAAAATAATAAAAAAATTCTGTGTTTTTTTTGAGTTGGCAAAGTTCCATAAAGCTGCACCAAAAAGATTATGCATTCTATCTTTCCAGGCATATCTATTCCATCTTCAGCAATGTGACAAGTGGTTCCTCATTCTTTTCTCTTGTTAGTGTTCATAAGGACGTATTTAACATGAAACTTAAGTTAAAACTTTATGACTGCTAAGGAGTGGCTGAATTGAATGTTGGGAATCAGAAGCTGGGACACCCCACCTTTTCATGCCACCAGAGCTAAGCCCTATGTACTTTCAAACCCAGGAGGCTTATCCCATCCCAGCCTGATGGATGCCATCTGCAGGTCTGGCCAAGCAGCAAGATGCAAACACTCAATACAAACATTATCTCACACAGACTAACACAGGCAGAGCAGTGCCCTTTCCATCATCCACATAAAACCCCACCTTACACAAATGTAAGCACAGATAACCAAGGGTTGGTAGTATAGAAAGCAGAATGTATAAGCACTGCTCAGCAATTACAAAGACCTTTCTATATTATCAATACCATGTTCAGTATAAATCCAAAATAGGGTCCCCTACCAGCTACTGCAAAGAAAGTTAACTCTACCCCAGTCAAAACCAGCACACTGGGGAATCACACATACTCCCATAGTCTAAAGGTGCCTTTTCTGGTTTCCAGCACATAGATATCTTGAATTCTTACACATGCACACACACAGTGTACAGAGAATGAAAAAGATACTCAATAATAGGACAATAATAAGGAGAAAAGCTTTCAGTAATCATTGGGCCTGATGAGCATATTGATCCGCTTACTTTGCAAGTGACTGGCCCTTTTTATCCCCCTTCCTCTCTGTTTCTTTGTGCTTGGTCATCCCCTATCAACCTTAAACCTTTTCTTGGTCACTTCAGCCTGAAGCAGTATTACTGACTAGCTTATATGTAGGTGCTGTTGGCTTTGCAAGATTGCAGTCTTCAAAATGTCCCCAGTGCTCCTCTAAAATTGTGCGTGAAGTGTGACAGTCTTTCACATTGCTTCCACTTCAATAGTTGTGAAATCTTGTCCTTCCTCAAGATCCTCTATATAATTTGTGTCTCTTACTTTCTTATGTTCATCAGTTTCTCATGTCATGTCCAGCAGTTTCTTGTAGCCAAACACCATGTCAGGACCTGCACACTTTAGCAATGACTACTTGGCAAGGTACTTATCCACACACATCGATTTAACTACATGCCTTCTGGGTTTCTCAGTGGCTACTTTTTGTCTACAAAAGAAAAAGCAAATGCTATATGTATGTGTTACCTTTGAAAAATCATTGGAAGATGATTGCATTAATCATAAGTCCACAAAAAAATCTACATTCCTGTTATCTCTCCTCGTATATGGATACCACTATTTCATCAATGTTATGAAGAATACCTGCAGACATAGCCTTTAATAAATTGTAGTGACTGCTGTATTCTTATACCTGAAAACATCCCAACTAAGAACCTAGTAAGACAGTATCTAAGATTAAAACTAAGAAGTTCTACTTCACATAGTTTAGATTTACTAGTAGGCAAAAATGTATATATTGTAAATATATTTATCTTTGTATGCATTTAGTTTAGTCAGCACCTAATTTTTCCCAACAGTTCCTTAAGGGACATTTTAACATTATGTGACAGCAATCCTGTACTACTTTAAAGGTATACTCTAAGCTGATAGGAAGATACTACTATCTCATCCTATAGAGGAATTTTATTCAGAGTTTTGGGAACTTATGTTTTATATTTTACATTTTGTGAAGCAGAGATCTGCGTACCACAATCTGGAAATAATTTTAGTGTAATGTGCAACACGTTTACTTCCCTTCACCTGAAATATTTAGCGGCATATTGTGTTTATTTCACTGTGGTCTTTTGTCTGTTTTATAAATGACCAAGATTACTGAACTCTTTCAATTTCTTGTTGCAGGAGCCATCTGGTATCTGGGCATAAGGAAAAAAATAAACATACAGGGAGACATACGCAGTCTACAGCAGCATGAACAACTTCCAGTGACAAGCCACTTGTTTCCCTCAGCAAAGATGGGGCAAGACAGGAATTAATCAAGAAGGCCATATAGTTTGCAGACCTTCAAATCTGCATATCTTCACACCATTTGCAAGGTTGTTATAGATTTAACAGTCTATAAAGACAAAATTGTTCAGTGAGAAAATCGCACTCTCTGATCATAAAAGCAAAGCCATCAACAAAAAAGTCTTCCTCTCTCACAGAATATTGGAGCTGTAATCTTACTGCAGTTAGTTATGGATTTTAATACTGCTGCAGCAGCTTGAATTGAAATCACTTACATGCCAACGGAGCTAAGAAATTTGTGAGTCATTTTAAAAATAATCTTCCTTCTGTAAACACTGCATATGGTAAAGACGAAATATGTGACCTAGTCAAGTGAGTTTGCCCTCTGGCTCTGGCCTGTGCACTCATCTGGCTGAATAATAGACTGTCTGCCTGGAAAGACTTGCCTTTTTTTAATGGTTCAGACATGCAGCTCAGAATCTGAACAAGGAGGAAACAGTTTCATTCTCTGCAACCCATTATTGTTCAGGATAATTGCTACGATGACATAATACCTGTGGAAAAAGTGTCTTTTTGTCACCAGGAATGTAGTTACTCTGCTGTGCATTGCACATAAAGATGGGAAATGCTCTTAAAAGACTATATAATGAAACCCTAACAGTAAAAGTCATTCCAATTTAAAGAAAGACAAGCATAATTAAGCATAATACTTTCTATAATTTGGATCAATACATTTTTTATAATAGGTAGGCTTTTTTAGCTGAAGAAAAGCCTACTTTGCCTGGTGATAATGTTCAGGGATATTACAAATTCAGTTATCCAACGGGTGGAACAGACAATGTCTTTACATGTTCCTGGGTGGTTTTGACCATAAGGAAGTATCAAAGCTAAAAATGTCTATGCTCCTGTTCAGGTGACAGCAAAGCAAGTCTCACTGAACAATTTAGACAAGCAAATAAGTATTTCTTGCGTTATTAAATTCTTCTGTATACAACCTGTTTTCTTTTCCCTCAAATGCAACAGTTAAGTGAGTATGAAAAAATGCAGTGTGATTATATTCTCTTTTTAAATGTTAATTTTTAATATCTACTTAGCATTAGCACTAGAGATCAATTTTCTCCACATGTGAACTGTGGAACTGGGAAGGGTAAAGGAATTTCAAAGGAAAAGTCTAGTAATGGTTAATAATGCAGTTCACATATGAATGCTAATGAAGCAGCAGATGCAAAGCCTTCAGGTAAATTTGAACCAGACAGAAAAGATTATCGGAGTTCATCATGTAAGGCACATATACAAAGACAGTGACAATTTTTATATGCAGAATCTCAAGCATATAAGAAATCTAAATAGGTCTTTGGAGCTAACTTTGCTCCAGGCAAGATATGAACTAATTGTTCTCCATGATTTTCTCTCAGTGTAGTGTATAAACAGAAAAGGTAGGATAAACTGAAATACTAGCTATTTCAGATCTTGTTGAAAAAATTGACATCTTACTTTTATTAAACACTCTCACACACATACATGATACACCCACAGAGAGGCTGAGCTGTTGCTGAAGCATAGGCAAAGTAGGCTGTTTTATGGAAGTGCACCCTGAGAAGCCAATGGCTATGGCTTTACTATACACACTGTAAGCGCCAGAATTTTTGAGACAGCAAAGGCTGTCTGATATAGCTCCACTTGCAGCTCCAAAATTCATCCTGCTACCACTTTCTATTGCAGCTTCTAAGTCCTAGCTTAACTCATCTCCCTTGACATGGCAAAATGAACTGATGTCTACCTGTTGAGAAGTAAAGAGGTTGTTTAGCACACATTCCCAAAACTGATATACCATCTGATCTACTTGTCTAACAGGCTGGAAAGAAAGAAAGAGATGTTGTTTGTATTGGTTTTAAATACTCAAAAGTGGTGGGTGATGGAGGCCATAAGATCAGATAACAAGTGCCTGGAAAGAGCAAGAGGTAAAAATCACTAAACCACTGACCAGAAGGGAAAATTAAGAAGGCAGATGAAAACAGAGGATTATTTCAGAGGCAAATTAATCTATTTGAACTTCTGAGGGATGAACAGTTTGCTATGGTGTCAAGTGTGTTGATAAGGGGAAAGCTAGACAAGAGAAGCAGGTAAGCCTCGACAAATATGTTTGTATCAGTCATAACTCTGGCATGCACCTCCAGTTGAGGAGGACCCAAAGAGAGTGCACATCAATCAAAGGTAGGTCTGTTCATATCCTTAAAATTTTCTCTCTTTTTCTGAACGAATCTTCCACCTTAAGACAAATTAATCTTGTCAATTACTGCATATCATAGTAATCTAGTAAAATTTCTCAGATGTTCATCCTGAACTGACATCTACTAGATTCTTACTCCTTCAAAAGTGAAAGAGGAAGCCAGGTATGAGTGTTCATCTGCTTGAGTATTAGTAATTTCTTTCAGTATAATGGCTTTGCATTTCTCTTGGCTTATCTCTCTGCATTTAAAAAGCAGAGAGATGAAGCCAAGATTCTACTTTTCATTAGTCAGTGAAGCAGTTGCTGTATTATTGCTTGGTATCATTCACTGCTACAAATCTTCTCTTGGAGACTAAAAAGCATTTGCAAGGAAATCAAAGAATGTTCATATCCACAGTAATTAGGGTGTCTTTGGCTCTAAAGAGAAGAAGTTTACCCTTCCCTATAGGGAACCAATGCCTTAGACACAAGTGGAAACAAAAGGATACTTTTGGGAGCACTGTGATGTTAAAATGTTCTCCTGGTTACACCTTCTCTTGCACTGTAGGTTTCTTAAGAGCCTTACAGCATGAGGTAGTATGGTAGTACTATGACCACTATAAGAAATACAACAGTGACATCTAGTGCAAAAACATTGTATGGCACAGCTCAGAAATGGCTTTGGTAGCCTATTTTCATTTTTTAAAATCCTGAGGCAAAAGTCCTTGTCAGCAAAGTTCTGCAAACTAAACCTACTACATGATCTTTGATGCTACATTTCATCAGATAATGCTGATTTCTGAAGCCTTGGTCCATCAAAACAAGATAAACACTTATGATGTGGAAGAGGAACAACTAATAAAGGAAGAAATACAACTTTTGTTAGGTTCTGATATAGCCTTAAAGAAAGAGAGACACAACATGTTATCCTAACAGGTGCTTTAGTGTCAGTTGGGCCATGGATCTCAGGTGTCTCTTATGCAAAGAAAGGGACGAAGGTAAATGGAGAGAAAGAAAACACTTTGCCTTGGGATTGAAAAATTGAGAAGGTTACCTGGAAAATGGCTCAGTAAAAAGAAAGATAAAATAAGATACCTAAAAATGAAAGGGGGGAAAATTACAAGCCATCTGAAGAAGATAAGAAAAATGAGAGAATGACATTGTAATCTGACATTAGTGCAGGGGGAAAAAAAACACACTAAAATAGATGGCAAATCTAATAATATAAGGGGACAAAAAAAGAAATTTGGGAAATAACATTAAATAAGTTGTGTGAATTCAATTTCTTTTATACAAATAAATAGAACCTTAACCTCTTCAAAATGCACACTTTTTATTGGTCATGAGCCACTTAGAGCTGCTTTAAAGGGCTGGGGGAAAGTTAAATGTATTCTAAGTCCAGATCCCACAAAGATATCAGAATTATCTCCTACCAACAACTGCAAGAACTAAAACTGTGCTGCTGGGTTCTGAGCCTGAATAGGTAATATTTGTTCAGTCATATATAATCATGCTGTTAGAATGAGGAAAGCAGAGAATAAAAACACTTTCTTATTAAATGCTGTGAAGATGGCATGGAAGGGACAGGAATGAAGCTGACATGTCATTGAGACATAATACTGGTACAGCACAGGATTAAATGTTTTGATAATTTTTGTTCAGTTTCTGTGGACTTAATATGAATTTTACTTGAGAAGAATCATGGATGAACCTAGATAGATCTTGTCCTGTTATCCAGAAATAAATACTACAGCTGCTTTTTTCTCACGTGTGATTTTACTGTGTCTTAGTCACTTCACACAGTGGCCACTGTCAAGGAAAACAGTCCTACCCAAAGTGCTGTACCCATGATGGAGAAATTTGCATTTACTTGCAGGGTCCCTGGTTTTCTTCAGCTGTCAGTTCTGATTGTTGAAGAGCATTTTCGATCCTTATGTCTCAAGAAAGGGGGAAACAGACTGTCTATTTAGAAAGAGAACATTAAGACTGTTCTATTTCTTTCAAGGAATTCTGAGATGGAAAACATGATTACCTGACATGTTGTCTATGTGCAGTAAATCCAAACACTTCAGGATGTCTTGTGTGTTACTGGGAGGGTTCAAAAGCACGTGAGAACTGAAACTCAAACACTATTTGTAGACGTGATTTAAGCAGTATTTTATTACAAAAGGTAGCCAAGTAAGATGGAAACCCCCAGCGAGGGAAGGGGAGAGAAAGGGAGAGAGACAGACAGACAACACCAAGCCCCGTGTAAGGACCGTGTTACACAGATTTGTCCTACCAACTGTAGAATGCCCAAACTTCCCAAGATAGAGGCAGCATCCTCAGAGATTGGCCCGCTGATGGCCTCCTCCTGCTGAGATGTGGTCTGTTCATGTGTAGCACCACCCCCCCGCTGGACAAGCTGTCTACCTTTTATCTATTTGCCAAAGAGGGCGTCTACCTTGGTGGTCGTGGCCATCACCCTCCAGGTAGAGGTCCTGAGCCCAGAGCCCCTATTATGTAAGAGGTCTTCCACTGCACAGGCCCTGAGGGCATTGAAATTTCCCTGTGCCTGCACTGACCGCTCCAGAGGGTCTCAGTGAAATGGGTCTGGGGGCATACTTCATCCCTGTCTTCCTCCCTTTCTCCTTCAAGTGCCCTTGGGTGCTGGCTAACCAATTGTGGTAGCCCAATTAATTCTAGTTTACACTGAATGTTTTCCTCAAGGATGAAGT
>VXBX01009475.1:0-175851 GCA_013400415.1 Scytalopus superciliaris
GGGTGTCCGTGGAGAAGACAGCTGAAGGTAAATAGAGAGAAATCACAGGAACTGGGTCTGGTCCTAGACATATAACAGGAACGTGATCTCTGTTATGTTTGTATAGTCTTTAATTACACCACAAAAGGTACTAAGGAAGTAAATATTTACCTGCAGTAGTGTACCTATTTATTCAAGCACAGGATATTTTGGGACGCATTAGTTAATGCTTTAGGCCACTATGAAGATGTAAAATGCTATATCTGTGCTATGTATTATTATCATTATTATTATAATTATTAAAGCTGAATTGAATAATATAGTAAAGGTGCTTCAAAGTAATTAAAAAGTAACTATTTCTTCTAGGTATTTAGGGGAACAATGATTAATGCCTCCTATAAAGAATTAGCAAACAGTTAACTGCACTTGCTGTAGGGAGATAAGTGTTTGTTTCCTGGCTAAAGACCCTCTTCTAGATAGCCCTATCCATTAGACACTTCCAATTAAACTGAACAACATGTTTCTTTTAACAGATTCTTTACAGCTTGTTACTGATGCTAGCAATTTCTGTGAAAAGAATTGTCAATCCTAAGTACCTGAAAGTAATGACACTATAAAGGAAGGTCTTTGTCTATAAAGCCACCTAGTAAGATCTTGAACCAAAAATCAGGAGTCATTTTCAACTACACTTCCAAAGTAAGAAAGTGCACTTTGATCAATTTATGCCATCATTTTTTTTAACCTTACAGTCATTTCTGCCTTCTCAGAAAGTAATGCATGCCTTGATGCTGATCCCATATATGATCCCATGTATCTCAGACAAATTTTCATATGCATCAGTAGTATATATGGGGTAGGGGAAGTATACACACAATGTGGTGAAAATTTAGTCTGCATTGCCAGTATTTTGTACTAGCAATGACACATTCTTCGGAGGAAGGTGCAAAGAACTGTACATTGGGTGTTTGAGACAATACCTTCAGAGTGACTGGAGATCAGGCCTCTAGGCTGGATTTTCAAATGTTCCTCAGTGCCCAACTCATGGACTGCAGCAAGTGGCAAGAAGTTAACAGAACAAATAACAAACATTTTTGGTCACCCATGTACAACAGGTGTCAAAAAATCTTAGAGTACTTGTCTAGAGGAAAACATGGATGGACAATTACATACTATTTTATCTATAATGGTAATCATATTTAGAAAAACATGTGCCCTTGTGTATATGCCTATTTGCTAAGAAAAATCTTACAGTATATGGAAGAGGAATTTTCCTTAGGCATCTCTGATATGTAGATCCCTACTTAGTGGCAATATGCACTGTTTATAAGGCAGCCAAATCCCCAAGTGATTCAAATTTGAAGGATGCAACTGAGCTGACTGACGTGTGTAACAGTGCATCTGAAATCAAAGAGCTCATCCTGAGAGCTTTGCAATGTATCCCTTTCGGGGAAGGCAGGGAGGAACCCACATTGTTCTCTGGGAGGGCGCAGCAAGCTCACCAAAATTGAATTAAACCTCTGAAAGCAATCTTTAGCCTGTTATGTCTGAGTGGCTGAACCCTGTGTGAGGTTACATACAGAAATAAGTTATTTTGCATTAGCAAAGTAGATTAGATTTTCATATTTTACTCTTTGTTGTGACCTTGGCTATGCATTAAACAACAGCAGGTGAGAACTCACCAGGGCTTGCTCCTTAGGGAGAAACAGAAAGAAGGATGTGATAAAACTCTTGATTCTGACATTATGTTGGAAAAAGCCCTCACAACCAGCACACCCTCATTCCCACACATTGTGGCTGTGGGCCAGGGCTCACTTAACCTCTTTCTTTGCTTAGATCACTTGTAAAATTGACATAGCACAAGACATTTTTCAGAGTGGACTTGAGCCTTAGTTAATGTTGGTTCAAGGTGCTTGATAAAACAAGATTTTGCTCTTTGGTGCTGAACTGGCTTTATGTAATAAATAACAGCAATATATTCAAGAGTACAGTATAACCTGTAAACTCTCCTCAGGAC
Organism: Scytalopus superciliaris; assembly: GCA_013400415.1. Lineage (NCBI taxonomy): Eukaryota > Metazoa > Chordata > Aves > Passeriformes > Rhinocryptidae > Scytalopus > Scytalopus superciliaris. The sequence continues at coordinate 1,994 of VXBX01009475.1, forward strand.
TCGTCTACATAAAAGCATTAACATTTCAGTACCAGGAGGTGGATGCACAGTCCTTCACAGGGCTGTTGTCCTGAAGGAGTCAGGATAAATCAGAGCAGACTCAGAGTATGAGGGCAGCTAGACTGGCATGGAATTGTCAGTATACCTATTCCTTAGCACTAGCATTTACTGAGGCTCTTATTACCACACATCTCTCTTAGAGAATTGTGCCCCTCTGCCAGTTCCAGCCATGCTCTGGATAGCTCAGGCCAGCAAAGGGGACCCTGGCAGCCAGCACCAGCACTAAGTCTTGAGGTGGGACTTCACTCTACACTGAACCACTGGCAATTGCTTCTTTTCCTGTGTCTTCATATCAAAAGTATCCCATGCATCTGATCCTGTACCAGCAATTGAGACAAACTTCCCACTGAGATATCATTTGCATCAGCAAGAATGCATGTTTGTCTAGTGTTCTGTGTATGGATATTCCTTAAATGCATTTTTACTTGGCTTCATACAATTGCTAGTTAATAAAAACTAACTCCCCCAAACCTTACACTTCCTTAGTTTAGGAATGCTCTGGTACCATTAAGTGATAGGGGACTTGGTTGACATTCAGGGTCTTCCATTTTGGGCAAACTCTGAAAAAACACACTATATAAAGTGAAGTTGACTAAGCTGCAGGAGAAAAAAAAAAAAAAAGAAGGGGTAAAAAGGAACCTCAAAAAACCATGTTATTCTCCCGAATAAATAAATTCACACTAGGAATTATTCCAGTAAAACTAAATCAGTTTGAATTCATACCTTTGTTTATGCCACTGTAAATTTTCCATGTAGACAACCCCATATAGGGAAGTTACATTTTACATTATAATGAGGTTACAATGTGCTAATCCCTTTGGACTGAAGCAATTATCACCTGACTGCTAGGTGTTAAAAGCTGCATTACAAGGGGATTATTTTCTCTTTTGTTTTGACTGAGGCCTGGTCTACCCACAAATTCGCACTGGTTAAACTGATTCAGGAGGGAGTTTTGCCTTTTATTGCCTCTGAATCAGTTATGTATTGCATTAATAAAACTGAACTCAATTACAATTCCCTTGATATGTTGTAATTCAATGTAGTAAAATAATTATTTCTGTACTACCTGTCCGTTAACCATTATTCTCTAGCCTCATTTGATTTATTTCATAGTACATTTTATTTTATAGTTGGGCATTTTCTGTTCCACAGCCTAGCTTTTAACCATGCATTGAAGCACAGTTAAATACTATAAATGAGGCAAGTTTGAGACTTTTTCAGTCCCTGGAGTAACACACAGCAAATGTTGGTGCCACCAAAAGTAGATCAACAATTGGCCTTTTTTCCCCCTTATCACTCGGTGCAATGAAATAGTGCCAGAGGACAGCTGGTTGTGAGAGGTGCAGTCTTTTGAACAAGCTATAAACACCTAGCTCCCATGCCAATCTTCACAGCAGTAATGAAAGGTTGCTGCCTTGAGTGTCCTGGGTTAGTTCCAGCTACATTATTGCAGTTTACATGTCTCTGTTTCCTTATAACTTATTTGCATGAAGAAATGATTGCAAACTTTTTGTGCAGACATGCATCAAGTTTAGAGGCAACTGTGTACCACTTCAGAGCAGTCTGTGGTTTAGTGATGGTTGAACGAGCTGTACGTGTGCACACACTGCTCCTCATCTACAGTCTCACTGAACACAGACAAGGAGAGAAACACCCACTCCAGTATGTGCTTCCAGCTCTTGTATCCTGAGCTGGCCCTTTGCTGTTCACTTCAAAGATGTGTTGTGGTATGAGCCATTGTGACCCATTCTGCTGGGTGTGTTCATAATGCTTCTGGGCACAGCTCCTGAATGTACCTCATCCTACCTTTCTCTCTGCACTTCCTTAGGGGTTACAGGACATTATTTCTGTAGCCAGGCAATTCATCACTGTGTATAGTTGTATTGGACTTGCCCAACGTTTTGAGAACATAGTCTTATTTGGATGAAAGACACCATATAGTACCAATGTTCCCAAAATTTGCTATTTGTAATGTATGCAAAGACTCCTTGTGGGCCAATTATATTGTGCCTATTGTTTCAAGAACTTGGAAAAACTTATGTGAAGTATCTCAAATAAAAATAGAATTTTTTTGTGGCTGTACAAATGCTCTTTATGAGTCTGAGTCCTGCAGACACTGTCAAGAACAAAGCTGATGCCAGAAATCTTCATAAAACCATCTTGAAACCCACTTCTTCTTTCTTACTGGTAAACTAAGTCCCACACTTAGTGCAATCAGTGTAAGAGCAGTACATTTAAAACAATGTCTGACTTCAAATAGATCAGTAGTAATAAGTCAGCATTTACGTCATAGATTCCTACTGATTTCATGGTGCTTACAGCCCAGGAAATCTACAGGTGCTGTTCTTCCCCACCAGATAAGCAATACGGCAAGATCCACCAAAACTTCCTGATACTGCTGTTCTTTGTGGTGACTCAAATCAAAAGCCAAGTCAATTTATTCAGCAAATTAAGATGCATTTGCAGTTGATTTGTACCACAGGAGTACAGCAAGCTTCCTGCCCTGGCTTGTCTATCATCCTGAGCTGTGGCATATCAAAATCAGGGACACATGATCCTCAAACCAGCTCAAACACTTGGGAAGCCCTGAAGGGTGCAGGGCCATTCAGAGGGAATGAAGTTAATGTTTTGAATAGGTGATGTCACCTTTAGCAAAAGTCTAAAAGAGGGTTAAAAGACTTTGTCTGAACTCTCTCAGTCACTTCCTTCCACCTTAGCCTGCACCATGAAACAAGGCAGAGTGTGACCAAGACTGGGTGCCATCACAGCAAGTGTTTATCTGAGGTAGTTGTCTGAGCATGCAGCAAAAAGACTGGCCTTTGCCCCTGTCAGAGTCACCTGCTGTTGCTTCTCTGGAGAGGGTAGGAAGGAGGGAAAGGAACTGACAGCACTGAAAAGAGAAGTGATACTTGGTTATCTTGGTAAGTACCCCTCTCTTCCCGCTCCATTCTTGTGATGAAAATCATTCAGTCTCTCCTTCCTAGGAGGGCACAAGAAGTCCATATTCGGCCCTTAGGGAGAAACCTGAGTCACCTCTGAAACAGGATGAACAGCAAAGGGAAAAGACCTATCTAAAGTAGCCAAGGACTGAGCTGAAGTCAGGGAAGGCCTGTGGCAACACAGAAGGAAAAAACTGGCAATCCGTCTAGATATCTCCTTCACCTGTACATTTCACTATCACTGTTATTTAATATTAGCTGAGCTACTGCAGTTTTTCACTTACAAAATAAGAAGGAATGCTAAACACCTCATGTGGTCGGTGAGCAATTTGCTCACGAGTTGAGCACAGAGGGTAATAGTGAATGGGGTGACAGCAGACTGGTGACCTGTCACTAGTGGGGTTCCACAAGGCTCCATATTGGGCCCTGTGCTCCTCAACATCTTCAGAAATGACTTGTACGCAGGATTGAAAGGGATATACTGAGCAAGTTTGCAGATGACACAAAATTGGGAGGAGCTGTTGACTCACTCACTTGGCAGGGAGGTCCCACAGAGAGACCTTGACAAATTAGCGGGCTGGGCAATCACCAACCATATGAAGTTCAATAAAGAAAAGTGCCTGATTCTGCACCTTGGATGGGGCAACTCTGGATATGTGGACAGACAGGGGAATGAGATGCTGGAAAGCAGTGCCATGGAAAGGGCACTAGGGGTCCTGGTCAATGGCAAGTTGAATCTGAGTCAGCAGTGCCCTGACAGCCAGGAGGGCCAACCGTGTCCTGGGGGCATCAGGCACAGCATCGCCAGCTGGGCGAGGGAGGGGATTATCCTACTCTGCTCTGCACTGGGGCGGCCTCACCTTGGATATTGTGGGCAGTTCTGGTTGCTGCAATGTAAGATATTAAGCAATTAGAGAGCATTCAAAGGAAGGCAATGAGGATGGTGAAGGGCCTTGAGGAGAAGCCATATGAAAAGTGGCTGAGGGCACTTGGTCTGTTCACCCTGGAGAAGAGGAGACTGAGGGGAGACCTCATTGCAGTTACAACTTCCTCCTGAGGGGAAGAGGAGGGGAAGGCACTGATCTCTTCTCTGTGGTGACCAGTGACAGGACCTGAGGGAATGGCTCTGGAGTTGTGTCAGGGCAGGGTTAAGTTGGATATTAGAAAAAGCTTCACCAGAGGGTGGTTGGGCACTGGAACAGGCTCCCCAGGGCAGAAGTCAAAGCACCAAGCCTGACAGTTTAAGAAGCATTTGGACAACATTCTCAGGAGCATGGTGGGACTCTTGGGGATGGTCCTATGCAGGGTTAAGGGTTGGATTCAGTGATCCTTGTAGTTCTCAGTCAGCGTTTTTTGTGATTCTGTGATTATTGTTTTTTCCATAACTGTCTTGTTCTTGAGTTGCATCTGGTCTAAATCTAATAGTAAGCCAAAACTGTAATTGTCAGCACTGCTGCAGGATTTTTTTCTTCTGATGATTAATGATGGCAAATGAAACCCTGATGAGGGTCTGCCTTTTGTCTCACAATAAAGCCCGGAGTTGTATAAATCCTGTATGGCTTCCTTGAAGTGCTGTCCACTTTAATAATGCATTAGTGATAGTCATCTTTGGCAACCAAGTATTTGCCAAAGTCCTCAAATTCAACATGGAAGATGGAAGAGAAGGAAGAGGATGGTGTAGGAAAGTCATAGAATCAGCTGTGATGGAGGTGGGAGGGAACAGCCTCTCTAAGTGATTCACAGCCCACTAGTCCAAGTCTTTGCTGGTTTCCCTTCTGTCTGCTCTACCTGTCCCACCACCCTGGGAAACCAGGTTGGCTTCTGGTGCTCCTGCTAGGTAGAGAAGGTAAAGAGTGTATGAGAAGGTGACTATTGTTTGGGAAACACTTCTAACAAGGACTGTAATTTTCCTCATCCTGCCTCTTTCCCCAGTGGCAGAAGGAGCAGTAAGACTGGTTTTATAGATCACTACATGCCTGGAGACCCTTTGGCCAGTGTTGACTCTGCTCCCTCCCTATGTTCTTTGCTTCTTCCATGCCTTAAAGCTACTCCCAGGTTGACTGCTGACCGTGGGCTACAGCTAAGTGCTTTTCACTCTGATTAAGAGCAAGGCAGATCATTAGCATGCTCCTTTGCTAACAGTCCCTTCAGATGGCTGGAATTCCTGGTCAAACTGACAAATTCATGGCAGTCTACACACGACATGATCTTCCCAAAGGTCGTAATTTTCAAAATGGTTTTGTATGTTTGGCTTGTGGCACCTGTGCTCTGATTTGCAGAGACAATCTTTAACTTCAGTTCTTGTAAACTTCATGAAGACTTCTGAGCCTCCAGCACTACTCATTGTGCCTGAAAATGGGACAGAACAGATGACAGTACCCCAAAGGAAGGAGTAGGCACTCATGGAAATATGACAATAAGTATGCAATTAGCCTTATTCCAGGAATCTGAGAACAGTGCTCTAGAAATCCTCAGGTTCTGCCTCTGCAATGGAGTCGAAGGTACTGAGTGCTGAAAGGTATTTTAACCTCTCGAGTTTATTTATTGCTCAGGGAAACCTTCTCCTTGCCCCTTTTCCTTCAAAACTTGTAATGATTCACTGTTCTGTGACTATGAACTTTCATCTTTTCAGGGTCATAAACTCCCTGTGCTGCTGCAACATTATTGAAAGAAACAGTTTTTTTCGCATATGTCATCTCTCGTACACTTAGGTCTGGATAGGGAACTCACAGTTGGACAGCAAAGTAAATGATATAGCACTAAAACAAGGAGATCCTATTTAGCCACTGAGGTAGAAAATTATCTGTTTCCAGACTGAAAATGCTTTTTTTTCTTCTTCAGTATTGCCCATTACAAAACAAGGAATGCTGTGGGAGAACCATAATTGCAATTCATTTAGATGTCTACATTGATGGATTTCCTTCTGTCAGAAGCAAAGAAGAAAGATGAAATACTCAGTTGCAGGTGCCTTCAGATATTAATTGAATAAACAACTGGTTTGCATTAAATTTCAAAAGCCTGAAATTTCAAAATTGCAGTAGGCCTAAGTTCAGATCTTTTTCCCTGTTGCTATTCCTTCTGAAATATTACCCAAACGCCTGTGTCTAGAGCCCCTTTTTGCCAGAGGAACTGGGAACTTTGTTGTGGCCACCAGTTCTCATCTTCTAAGGCTCTGGTTCAACAGTGTCTGTTCTGCACCATTTCAGCATATGGATCTACTCTAGGATTAAAAGCAGAGAAGCCCAGAGAATGAAAGCAGAAATGGCAAGAGATATGGCATTGTTATCACCTTCTCTGGAACTCACAGACTTAAGGATTGCTCCCTTCATATATGCCTGTAGGTTTTCTTTTATGCCTGCTTCCCAAGAGGTCCTTCTTCCCTGGTGAGCTCCAAGAAAGCAGCTTCTGAAGGGGGTCAGCACAGTTTCCATGATCCTGAGCTGCCTTCTCTTCCTGAAAGGGCTGTGTTGAGAAGCAGGACACACATACCAGGACCCTGGCTCTAGGTCACAAAACTTTGGCTGAGGAACCTGCTGTCATATGTCACTTAATTCTGGATAAATTTAACTATTAGATGAGATTTAAGGGGAAAGGGTTTGCAATAATGCAATAGAATACAAACAGATAAAGTAATACAAATTCCACTGTTTAGATTGTATTTACTGCTAAATATTCTTTGTGGTTTCAGCCTTTTTTTATTATTATTTCTTTTTTCTTATATTAGGCACCAGAATTTCCCTTTATTGACACAAAATGGAGATTCTTTGTCAGTGATGGCCATTCCCACTCTTGTCTCCTGTTAATCCCTATTCACCCAAGGAAGAGAAGGGTAGAGGGCAAAAGCTAAAACTGTTTTGCTATCTCATCCCAAGCTCAAATACCCCAGTTTTCATATAACTTACTTGAGAAAACTATCTTCTAAACATCTGTGATTAGTTTCTGGGCTCTCCATGGCATCATATAAAATGAGTTATTTTCTGTCTTCCCTCTTCCTCAAGATCCTTTCACCAACCTTTTTAATGTATACCTTAAATAGCAAAATCCTGGCTCTGGAATACTTCTCTTTATCACTGCCTTCTGCAGACAAACAAACCAATGAACCTATGTAATTCTTCTCACTAGGCTTATAACCACTGGGGGGGGTTATGCTATCTCACACAACAACAAAAACAACAACAAAATTGCAGATCATGTTGAGCAATACCAAACACTACTCTCTACATCTTACTTTTGATCGACACTATCGCAGATACTATGTGAAAAGTCATCTCAACTTATGCCACATGCAGGAAAAAAGCAGCCTTGCTTCATTGTCTGCATATGGCTTTTTAAGCAAGATGTTACATCTGAGATTGCATTTATGCAAGAACTGATTAGTATGTGAATAAGAGTTACTAACAAGAGGGCAGAAATTAAAATCTATTCATACTTTTGAAAGAGTGAGATGTGTAGGCGCTGCCGTCCTCCACTCCATGCTCTGACACCTTCTCTACTTCTCTTGAATAATCTAATAATAACTGAAGTTTCCACTCCAAAAAGCCCTCTGCATTAATCATTTGGTCTGTCAAGATCTCAGCTCAATTATTGTCAGTCTGCATCTCTGCAACTAGGAAATTACATTAAAAGTTACTTCAAAGTGATGTCAGAGTGCAAGAGCTGAATGGAGAAGGGGTAGCTGGGCTTTACACTGTATCAGCAAAGCATCCTCTCCAGGACAGTGCTGAGCTGGTATGCAGTACTGTTTCCAAGGGGGGAAAAAATTAATGCAATCAATTTACTTCACGTTTTGCCTTGTCTCAAAAATTATTGAGTCATTAATCTTAGCAATGTCATGGTGTTGTCATTCACTGAATTAAATTAAGCAGGAGCTCACCATTGGAAATCTGTGTATTCTTCACATGCAGTAATAGCCTTCTTGACCATAATGAATGGAGCTCCCCTAGTTGAATTAGGGGGAATTTAAAGGAAAGGAGCTAATGAAGATGAATAGGGTAAACTGCTTCAGTATACTGCATCTTGCACACACCTAACCCAGATAGTACAGGGGCAAAATCTTCTTATACAGGCATAGGCATTAAAGGGAAATGCAAATTCACAAGCTTCATTTCAGGGTCCCCAGCTCTTGTGCTCTTCCATTCTCTAACTTCTGTTTTCACTGAGCTAGTGCACAGTTTCTAGAACAGGAGTCCAGGGGCTTTCATGCACAAGGGCATCCAGCTGCATTTCCCATAAAGCTGTGCTGTAAAGTGACTTTTTGCCCTTGTGTCATAGTAGCCACTGCTGAAACAGCACAGTATTGCAATGCAGAGGAGTGTTCACCAAAGGAACTGAGTGCTGACGATCTGAAGGAAAACTAGCAGGTCTGAAGAGAAATTGGGAAAAAAAACATATGTCAAGAGGTTAATTGAGCTGAAGCTAATTTACGCTGCATGAGCAAGCAGAAGTTTCTGTGATGCCAGACAAGAGTGAGATTAACATGGAATATCAATGAAACTGCAGTACATTAGATCAATAGATCATCAAGAAAAAAAATAAATCTGATCATGTCTAAAGGAAATGCCAGAACAAAAAGTCAGATAGAAAACTTAGTTTTGTCCAGCTAGTTGAAATTATGTCACTGGGAATGCTACAAAAGATGGCACACATACTCTGTTGAAGGGAAACCACCATTGCTGACTACTGGGGAATGCTTGGTGGGGCTCTTGGGGGGTCACATCAATTTTACACAGGAGCATGGTGCCAGGAATCCCAGGCTACCATTGACTAATCTCGGGCTGCTTTATGACACAGGCTGCAGGCTATTAGCAATAACAAATGTTAGTTTGATTCCCTAAGAATGTAGAGGTGGAAAATAACAGGGCTGCACATAAGGTAATTAGTCTTGCCTGTCAATAGAACTAATCAGCTATAGCAACAGTGATATCATAATGGTATGACAATAGGACTTCTGGTTTTGGATGGTGTGGGATGGCCTGGATGTGTGTCTGTGATCTACCTGCCAGTATGCAGCACTGATGCTATCTCACACACCAAACTCAGCCTTAAATGCAGTCCTTACACTTAAAAGTGCTATATGCAAGATGTGTGTGCTGGATACCACAAAGCCTTTTCTGAGCTCTTGCCCAGAATTACCAGTATGAAACAGGATCAAGACATATATTGGCTGTATTTTCGTAGTGTCACGGGGATGTACAGACTCACTGATAGGCAGTGTAGATGCACTTGCTGAAAGATGGTTCTGGCAATGACTCTGAAGACCTTCATTCCACAGAAACATAACTGGAGGGAGGGACAGAGCTCACAGGTACACACACGGAGCATACCAAGAACATGTAAACATGGGACATAGTCAATTACTACAAAGCGATTCAACTCAATGTGTGATGTTAATGCACCTAAATGACAGCATGTAGAGTGTGTTAAATCCTCAGGTGAGTGGACTCATTCAGATATGCATTACACTGTCACCGCAGCATGCTCTTTAGAGGATGACCTTATTCCCAGAGGAGGTCATCTCCATAGGAGCTGAATGCACTTTAACTTTTCTTCATTGACTTTGTACCATTAACTGACTTGTTTTCACTATCCTGAATGCAGCTGTGAAGGATCAAATTTTGGATGACTGCAGCTCTAGTCTTCTCAAGTAAGACCCACCTGTCTTTGGTGTTAAGGACCAAAGAGATGAGGACAAGTTATTGCTTACACTGTGCTCTTGTGAGCAAGAGGTATGACTTCAGAGTTGCAAAGGCAGTGGTAATGTTGTCACTGACACTGCCCCAGTCCTGTGTTAGGAAAGGAATACCAAGATTTGAGGAGCTATGCTCTGTCCCTGACCAGGTGTAACCACTGGAGGGATACTCAAGAATCTTCATCTCTGATCATTTTCAGGCCTCCTAGGGCAGACATGGCTTCTTTCAGAGGGCAGATTAGGTTCTGCTCTAACACTGTGCAGTTACTCAGTGCATACTTCACATATTCATAGTGTTCAACAGGCTTTGTAATGGCTACAGACACTGATTATTGTCCATACAGTAAACAGTTGAAGTGGATTAACTTCTTACAGTTCCCCATCATTTAATTAATGACCATTTTTTTAGAGATAATTCCTTCATCAGAAGAGAATAACTCATAATACAAAATGTAGGGAAGTAAAAGTAATAGGTGACGACAATCTGGTGAGGGATAGAAATGGTCTTTATTCGCATGGTTGTGTCCATTTTTAGTTCATAATTTGGAGCAGATTTTTCAAGACCTTGGAAATACTAAGGTCTGTGTATTGATGGTTTTATCACCTTACACATTTTGTCTGCATTCTGTTCCTGCCTAATCATTGATAAAATAACTCTGACTAGGACAACTATAAGGGAAAAAACAACTAATGGATGTATCTTAAAAATGAATGTTTTTAATTGTGCTTCTGATAGGTTCTCAGTTTGCAACGTATTTTTATTATTTTGTAAAACTTCAGACATTTACTATTATTGAAGTAGCCTTTGAGTTCTCACAGTGTACAGCAGGAAACAGATTGTATCTGTGTATGTGTAACTATTTTAGTTCATTGGCTACTTTAATTTGACTTTTAAGGTGTTAACAGCAGAGAGTAGCTGGCTCTGTCCTGCCTTGGAACCAATGCAGTTTTTTGGATGATGAAGCCAGTGGTTTGTGCTAACCAAAGGGTGTCATCCTAGCCCAATATGCCACAAACAGGCTTATCCCACACTGCCTCTATTATGGGAAGTGGCTGGTGTGATTGCTGCAGGATCCAGTGTGATTGCTGCAGGATCCCATCTGAAGCATGGAGAAGGGGGATGGAGTGGGAAAGCTGGGATGGGGAGGAAAAAGAAGGGAAAGATAGAAAGAATCAGAAAGGGGGCTGGCAAGGGGAACTGGAGCAGAGCTGGACATGGAAGGGATGGCCCTGCAGATGAGGTGGGGGCACTGGGAAGGAAGGAGATCTGCCAGCAGCTGGGGAGAGGGCAGAGCGGGACTGTAGAAAGGGACCAGCCTGAGCAAAAGCACCAACACAAGGAGAAATTCAGGGAGCAGGAATTAGGATGAATGGGATGAGATGGGAGGGAATCAGCCTGCAGGGAGGCTGGGGGCCCATGGGACACACTACAGGGCTGGCTACAGAGCTGGAAGCAGTATGTCAGGAGATGCTGCATTGTCTCAGCCACGGTGCAAAGGAAGAGGGGTGTTACGGGGCTCACCAGGAAGGCTGTAATAGGCAAAGCGGCTCAGGATTGTTGGACCAACATTTGAGATGGGTTCAAAGACTGTAGTGCTCATGTGGCAGACAATCAGATCAGAAACATAGTTTTCTGATAAGTTTTGGTATAGTGAGCAGAAAAGGTTTCATTTGCAGAAGGCTGCATTGGAAACAGAAAATATTGAATATCTGCCCATCAAGGAAGCACAATCCACCACGTATGGTCACTGCAATAGTATCTACAATAAGAAAAGAGATGTGGTCAAGGTGATCTCAGACATGATGCATTTCTAATTATCTAATTTTTGAGCATGTCATTTGACAACCGTTATAACACTTTCCAGTGCTGTTTTCCCCTGTAATGACTGGCATCTGGGAAATTTTCAGCACCTGACTAGGCAAAAGCAGAATATATTCAGCCTCACTCTGCAGGACTCTTGGAAACACAAAGACTTCAGACACAAAACGCTGCAATTGAGCCTGTATTGAGCTCAATTAGTCATTTATCACCTTTGGGAGGCAATGAGGTTAAAAGTACCAGTATTGCTGAATTCCATGTTAAATGATCTAATCTCCTAAAGAAATTCTTCTTATTAATGACACTGCAATGGGTTTTAAGCTGAAAAGAGTGCTGATGGAAAATGGAGTCTAAAGCTGGTATCTTTGGGAACAAAGCGAAAACCAGTCTGAAGTACTGTCTTACAGAAAAGCAGCCACTTCTCTCTAGATCCTTTTCTTCTGTGACCTTTGGTATCTGATATTAGACATGAAATTTCTACAGAAAGTTACAACTCTCTCAGAGTAGAAAGAAAGCGACCTTTAGATGGCAAAACTCTGCTATGCAACTAAGGTAAGAAATTCTAATTGGGACACCATAAATAAGGATAATTTCAGGAAAAAAAGAAAAAGGCGGTTAGGTCAAGGAATTTGTGATCTTCAGCCATTTTGTCTTTATAGAGGAGCTAACTTGTCTCTCTGGCATCTGTATATATGGTTCCTATTAAGTGCAGAAAAAGGAAAAGTGAAGATCAGACAGTGTGAAAGCAGTATGAATGTCTTTCACCATATTCATTATAGGCACCGAGCTAAAAACTCACCATAAAAAAAGTTGAGTTGGAGAAAAATTGCCCTGTGTGCTCAGGGCACATACCAAAGTGATGATATTACATGCAGAAAGTAAACAAAACAAAGCCCAGCAGTGTGGTAAAGAAGCCAGTAGTCATGACATGGTATGATGTCTACAGGGAGAGAAAAATAGTCTGTCCCTGTAAATCCTGCAACAGTGGTCACAGTGCCGCTTCCTTATTAAGTAACTTCCCAGGATCCAACTGGCAGCAGAGCAAGGCACATATGAGAGGTTCTCTGATTTCTGAGTGGGGTTATTTCTGACTGCCTCTCTGAAACATGTAGCTGCTGCAGTTAGTCCTTTTCTCCCATTCCAAGGGTTTCAGTTTCAGCCATTTTTTATTTTTTTCTTTTTGAACCACTGTCCTAGTTTTGGCTGAGATAAATTTCTTCCTAGTAGCTGGTACAGTGCCATGTTTTGTGTTCACTATGAGAATAATGTTGATAACACATTGACATGTTGGTTGTTGCTCAGTAGTGCTTACCCCAAGTCAAGGACTTTTCAGTTTCCCATGCTCTGCCAGCCAGTAGGCACATAAGAAGCTGGGAGGGAGCTGGAACAGCTGATCTAAACTGGCCAAAGGGGTAATCCATACTATAGACCATCATGCCCAGTAAATAAACTGAGGGCAGTTGGCCAGGAGCAGCCAATTGCTGCTCAGGGATGGGATGGGCACCAGTCTGCAGGTGGTAAGCAATTGTATAGTGCATCCCTTGCCTGTCTTGGGTTTTATTCCTCCCTTTTTTTTTGTCTACCTTTAAATTACTATTATTTTATTTTGTTTAAATTCAACTATTAAACTGTTCTTATCTTATTTATCCCTTTTTTTTTTTTTTTTCTGATTCTTCTCCCCATCCCACCATGGTGAGGGTAAGGGAGTGAGGAGTCAGCTGCATGGTACTTAGTTGCCAGCTGGGGTTACAACCACACAACTATTTATAGTTTGTGAATAACAGGGAAAACCAAGGATGCTACCATGTAAAACAAAGCAGTCAAAATACTCTGCTCATCCTTCCAGCCCAGAAAAAGATAAATATCATGGCATTTAGTGAAGAAGCAACACAGTCATAATAATGAAGTACTTGTTTTTTAAGGCAGTGGTTGAAAATAACTGGTTCACAAGCAAAATAGGTGGGATTAAACACATTAGGCACACAAACCTAGTAACATTAATTGAGGTTATGTACCTAGGAGGGAGAGTGTGACTAATAGAGATGACATGCAATTCAAATTATTAAAAGACCTTTAAGTGGAGTAATACAGCACAGGAGTGATCCCATGTCTTATTTCTTCCTTGGCAAACTGGATTAAGTTTAATAGATATGAAAGTCTGAAAGCACATACATGATCTTCCTCTGTGGTTATGTAAGCAGGTTTTGACTTTACAGTAACCTGTGTGCTTCAGCAGAGAGTAAGCAAAACTCCGTTTTTATTCCTGTTGAAAAGAAAGAGGGAAAAATGCAAAACTGATGAGGTATGATAGAATGGTCTGGGTTGGAAAGGACTTAAAGATATCTAGTTCCAATCCCTCTGCCATGGGCACAAACACCTTCCATTAGACCAGGTTGCTCAGAGAACCATCCAACCTGGCCATGAACACTTCCAGGGATGGGACATCAACAGTTTTTCTTGGCAACCTGTTCTAGTGCCTCATTACCCTCACAGTAAAGAATTTCTTCCTAATATCTAATCTAAACCTACCCTTTTTCAGTTTGAAGTCATTACCCCTTGTCCTATCACTACATACACTTATAAAAAGTCCCTCTCCACCTTTCTTGTAGGCCCCCTTTAGGTACTGGAAGGCTGCCATAAAGTCACCCCAGAGCCTTCTCTTCTCCAGATTGAACCCCAACTATTTCATTGCAGAGCTGCTCCAGCCCTCTGATCATCTTCCTGGCTCTCCTCTGGACTCACTGCAACAGATCGTCGTCTTTCTTATGTAGGGCATCCCAGAGTTGGATGCAGTAATCCAGGTGGGGGCTCTCCAGAGCAGACTAGAGGGAAAGATTGACCTCCCTTGATTGGGGGGCCATGCTCCTTTAGATGCAGCTCAGGATACAGTCAGCCTTCTGGGTCATAAATGTGCATTTGTGGGCTCATGTTGAGCTTCTCATCCACCACACCATGAAGTCCTTCACCTCAGGGCTGCTCTCATTCATTCTCAGTCTAGCCTGAATTTGTGCTTGGGATTGCCTTGACCCAGGTGCAGGACCTTGTAACTGGCCTTGTTGAACTTCATGAGGTCTGCACAGGTCCACCTCTCACGCCTGCTGAGGTCCCTCTGGATGGCATCCTGTCCTGGTTCTGTCCAGAACAGAATTAATTTCTGCAGTAGCCACAAGCAGGCAGAGCCTGGAGCCATGTGGATGTGACTAGGAAGTTATTCATGTCAGTTGCCCAGGGTAGGGGTAAAGGGACACTCTGGCTTCCAAGAAGAAGAGGGAGTGGAGTTCCAGTGGAACAAAGCATAGTGGTGTGGGGAATCTGTCCACCATTGTTCACAATGAGCATTTTTGCATATGAATCACCCTATTTTTGTACACTTTTGTTATTAATATTGTTGTTACTGTTTTCTTGTTTCATTGCTGTTTCCACTAAATTGTTTTTGTCTCTGCTCATGATCTCTGCCTTCTGTGCCTCCCATTCAGGGGAAGAGGGGAGGGGTTCATTGCCTTTTTTAATACAAGTACTAAATTGGGGAGTACTATTCCTAAACCACAAGACATCACTTTCCTTCGACTGCACTGACTGCACCACACAGCTTGGTGTCATCAGCAAACTTGCCAGGGGTGCACTCAATCCCACTGTCCATGTCACCAACAAAGGTGCTAAACAGTGCTGGTCCCAATACTGACCCTTGAGGAATGCCACTCATCACTGCTCTCCACTTGGACATTGAGCTGTTGACCACAACTCTTTGAGTGTGACCAACTATTCAAACAACTCCTTATTCATTGAGTGGTCCATCCATTGAATTCATATCTCTCAAGCCTGGAGACAAGAATGTCATGTGGAACAGTGTCAAATACTTTGCAAAGGTCCAAGTAGGTTATATCAGTTGGTTTTCCCTCCTCCACCACCACTGTAAACTCATCACAGAAGACCACTAAGTTTGTCAGCCATGATTTGCCCTTAGTGAAGCCAAGCTGGCTGCCACAAGTTAATTACCTCCTTGTTTTCCATGTACCTTAGCATGGTTTCCAAGAGCATATGCTCCATTATATTTCCAGGCATAGAGGTGAGCCTGACCAGCCTGTAGTTCCCTGGGTCTTCCTTATTTTTGCCCTTGAGACACAGAAAGCTGAGGCAAGATCCTGAGCTATTATCAAGGAAGATGGTTCCACTGGTTGCAGCTGAACTCTCAGTTTTCTAAAGGTTTCAGACTTAGCTGGGAGTTTTGCACTCCATGCATTCTTTTCAAACTGCCCTTGAAACTCTAAATAAAAACAAAGGCAGTAGTCATACAACCCTCCTCCCTGCCTTTGTATGCATCCCTCTTTTAGTGTGAGCAGTGTAAAGTACAAGTAGTGAAAACCAAATTAACTAATTCAATTTTTGAATGTCAGTGGAAAGCTTCCGGTGGGCCATGTGAAGTCACATGCTAGGAAGCTCCACCATATCTAAAGCTGGGACACAGGGATTATTTTAGATTTTTTTTTTTTGGAAGTGAATATTTTTAGTGAGGCTGAGTCAGAGTGTGAACTGCTCCTGAAAAAAACTGACATGAAAAAGGGGAAAGATGTTCTTGTATTGGTTACTAACACATTTGGCTTCCCTGTTAGAGATGGGTGACTGCCTGTAAGGTGTATCCAGGAGCAGAAACTGGCCTTCTGGAGATCAGGGCATCGTCAGTGCCCCAGTCTCCCATTGCCCTTCAACAAAATGCCAGGGAAGCTCTGTGTTCCCTGAGGGTAGATTTTCCCTCTGCAGATTCTTCAGGAAAACATACCCCATTTTTCCTGTCATTCAAAGGCATCAAGCTAGAAAGACCTAGGCTTCCTCCATAAATAAGCAGCACAATTTAAATTTCTTTCTTAGAAAAACAAAACCAAGAGTCTGTTTCAATTTTAAATGATTCTGACTCACATATCTGTATTCAGTGCACTGGCTCTGAACATGTAAACAGTTATTCCACAGAGTCATATCAGAGATAGATTTGATTGTTTCCTTTTTTTTCTTAGCTAATTTCTTATAAAATATCCTAAAGTCATGGGCCATAGAACTTCTGATTAATGTGTACAGAATAGCTTACCTCAGTGTTGTAAAGAAACCAAAATAAGTTACTGAACAATTAAATTAACACTTTACCTCTTAGCTCAATATGTAAATGCAATTCTTAATTTAACATCTTGCCCCAGTGGCCATAACAACCACCAACACCTGCAATGCTGTTGTGCCTCACTTCTATAGTGGGGGCCCATCTGTGACCTGGCCAAGACAAGTTTCCCAGTAGAAAAAAAAAAAAAAAATCATAGCTGACAAATAAACAAAGGCTTTCCCCCTCCTTAAGAGCCTTGGAGAGGAGAAGGGAAGCTGGTGACAGGCTTGCTGCTGTCATGAGTGAGCATAATGTAAATACCTTGACAGGCAGAATCTGAGATTTTGACAGATGTAACATAGCTGCAAAGCCAGTAATAACCGGGTGTTAAACCCCTGTAGTGAGGGCACAGCCCATCTCTGCTGGCATTCTCCTTATCCTCTCTCCCCCACCCCGCCTTTGTAAGATCTTCTTTGTGTTTTTTAGCTTCTTCTGCCACTTCTTTTCCCCCTTTTTCCTTTTGTGCTTTCCCTCCACCCCCTTCTCCCTCCTGGGAGCTGGCAGTTTGGGCCCTGTGATTCTTTCTGGTTCATTGGCTTTGCTTTGCAAGGCTTCATTCCTCCGCATCAAACAAAGATTGCAAGGAGGAGAGCAGAGGCTATAGAAAGGAGGTTACATCAGGCGTGTTGTAGACAGCACTGAAATGTGTTTGTAACCTTGCCAGATGGATGGACAGCCCCTGCACAGCAGGGGCTCCCGAAAGCAGATTCAAAGTCATACATACCAGAGGGTGGGGAGGGAGACAGAGAGGCGGGATGTCGAATTTCCATATATTTCCATGAGTTTACTGTCATTTCTGCCTAGCATGTCACTACCAGCATATTACAAGGCTTTCCTATAATAGTCCTGCCTATTAAAAGCGTATCCTGACCTAGTTGCTTCATTTCCCCCCAAAAAATAAACTCATGCTGTGGAAAGACAGTAGATGCTGCCTGGAGCTGGTAGGAAACATTCCCTGTCATGGTTTGGTTTGCTTGTTCATGCTTGTTGCAGTTGCTGTTATAAGCCATGCAAAACAATTAAACAATTATAGACAGGGATATCCCCATCACTCTCTGAGCTTATCAAGGATTTGATTTAACATCAAACAGATACAAAGGAATGTGGTGTAAACATGCAGATGCTTGTCATGCTGGCAAGTCGTACAGGTGTTACAGTCCATATCACTCCTGTGCCTGTGGCCACAGCCCTCCCTGGAAACCTGCAGGGCCAAGCACCATCGAGAGGTCAACAGGGAAGAGCCTGGACCGAGTTGCTCACATTGTAAGCACATCTGAACAAGTGTCATCATTATGAATAGCAAATAAGAGAATTCAGCACTGTCTATAAAAGTGGCTTTCAGCAGTGGCCAGTCCTCAGTACTTCCCCTCTATCAAAGCCCCAGGGAAGAAGCAGCCTCACAGATACCTCTCCCAAACGTGATCTATCTTATGCACGGTGGGCAACACAAGCCCAACTCTCCATCCCACCACCACCAAGCCACCCCCATCAGCTTTGTTCCATTGAAAACCAGAGGAATAGATCTGTCCAGGGAGCCTTGAGAATGAGGTTTGCAAAGCAGGATTTATTATAAACAAGCATTTTTCAGTGTTTCAAAATGTACTGTAGCAACTGAATCCCAGGCAGAGAGATGGACTACTTTGCAGTTTGTGCTTAAGGCTGAGCAATGCCCTGCCTGCCCCAGCAGCTACAGCTTATCAGGGACAGTCAGAAATCTTTCCTTTCTGCTGATTCCTTGATACCAGTCCTCACAGAGAGCACTGCTCTCTTCTGTCCCAAGGAGCCCATGTCAGCAATACTTCCTCGTACCACAGTAATTCACAGCTCCTTTACCGGCCTTTCAGGATGGTGGTTAGGGAACAAGTTTTTCTAATTTGCATACCCCAATGTGTTCTAAATCACACCTGTCAAACTTTGACCCTAGAGTTTCTTATATCAACTGAGCCTTCCTAAGTGGTGATGCCCAGAGGGATGTGGTTTAGGTGGTTAATTGAAGTGCTCCCAGCACTTGGAAAGACTCAGCCAGACTTTCAGCCCACAAATGCTGCCTTTAACTGGAGAGATGCATTGAAAGAATTCATTCTCTCAGTGTTTGTGTCCAAGCAGGGCAAGGGCATTTTGGAGGAATTCCTGTCTTAGAAAGATTTAAGAAGTTTTTAATATCCAAAAAGAGTATTATATTCTGTCTGCCTAGTATCTACTATAGAATCAAGTCTAGTTCAACTTCCTTAATTGATCTGCTTACAAAAGCTTTTGAGATAATTTCTCCTATTTTTTTGTCTTATGCCAGTGACAACTGTATGTGCATGCACATGTGTTTAAGTTTAGCCAAAATCAGCCAATTCTTTATTTTAATGGGAAATAAATAATCTTGTTCCTCCCCATTCTGTTGTCTACCTTTCCGCTCCTACCACCACTCCCTCCTCCAGCAGCTGAGGGCCATAAAATTCTCACAGAATTGACAGAATCCTCGGAAACCTGAAGGCAACAGGTTTTATGGCTTGAGAGGGGTCAGCAGGACTTCCAGCCCATTTTGCCACTGTACATGGCACCACAGACTCCAGCTTGCTCTGGCACACAGTAAGCGGCTTAGCTTCCCTCAGAGGCAAATGCAGTGGCTGAGAATGAGCAAGAGCATCAGAATGAGTCTAGTTTTGCTTTTACACACAGTGGCTTTCCATTGCTTTTCTAAAGGCATTTCTTCTCTCCTTGGCACTCTGTAAAACAAGAAGTATTGGGCCCCTCAAATGCTTTCTGATGCTGCTGAGACATTTGTCACCGAATGTTAAAGCTGTTGTTTAATCACTTTACTCACAGCCAGATTCCTCCTTTTGCTTACAGAAATTTCTTCAGTCTGCCATGTGTTTTCAGGCAAGATCAAGCTGTTTTCCAGCAAAAAGGTCTTTTCAAATATGCAGTCATGTCTTATTTGAACTCCAGCTGGGCTCCTTTCTGAGTGCAACTTGTAATGGTCTACAACACGTCTCCTTTTGTAGCTGTTGTCTTACGGTTCACATTTGAGGCTGACTCTGAGCTTCTGCCATTCTGTGCCCACATCACCCAGTAGGAAACGCTGGGAAATGGGGGCCACCACCATGCCATGCTTGGTTTGTTGCAATGCGGAAAATACATAAAGATGTTATGTTACATTATGTTATGCTATGTTATACTATGTTATGGTATACTATGTTATGTTATGTTATGTTATGTTATAAGTAGAACACTGCAGCCATCTGTGCAGAGCTACATCCAGAAATTGTATGATGTTGTGCATGACAGACAGCTGGTTTACCCAAATATCTGGTGAATACTTGGGAGTCTGCTAAGATTAGTTATTGTCTAACAACTGTTTCTTACACCCATTCATTGGTTTAATGACAGTAATAAATAAAGTTAACATTTCAGGGAATTAAAATTTTTGAGAGTTTTTTACTTCACAGCTCCACATTGTGTGATTTTGAAAGTTAAATTATCAGTTCAGGATCATTCTTAACCTACTGTCATGAGCACGACCTGCCTAATCTTTTTTTTTTTCTGTGTTGTTTATAGGTTTGGGGGTTTGTTGGTTGGTTGTTGTTTTTTTTCCTTGCCACTCAAAATAAGACAATTCAATCAAATTAACTAAATAACTGCCTAGTAGAGTTAGGTTAAAAATCCTTCCAGAATAGTTTGAATTATCTTTTTTCTTCT
This sequence comes from Scytalopus superciliaris, assembly GCA_013400415.1. Taxonomy (NCBI): domain Eukaryota; kingdom Metazoa; phylum Chordata; class Aves; order Passeriformes; family Rhinocryptidae; genus Scytalopus; species Scytalopus superciliaris. The sequence continues at coordinate 22,336 of VXBX01009475.1, forward strand.
CCCTAATTTCTAAATAATAATAACAAAAAAACTCTGCACCTTACCCCAGTTTGTATGAAGTGTAGAAGTAAATCTTCATTGATGCTTACAATAAATGCCATCTAGGAAATGTCAAATCATTCTGTCTAGGAAATGACAATTCTTTCCAGGGTTGCTCACATGTGAACTTTACAATGTTCAGAGTAAGCAAAAGTAGACAGGATAGCTCAGGTACTTCCTGAAAATGATTCTAGCAGTGTCAGCAGCTGATCTACTGCTTAGGAGCTTTGTGGACAGCACCTTTTCTCTGCACACAGACATAGTTTGCAGAAAACTATTTGGTCGATTATGTACTATAGCTGTATACACTAAGGGAAATAATACAGGAAAAAAACTTGGCATACAAAACAGTTAGATACCAATGCAGTAACAGGACATGTGGGATGACTGCTGACAGTAGCTCATTTCAGAGCTCACAGATAGCAAAGTCTGTTGATTTACTTACAGCTACTACCCAGCAATAGTAGTAAGTGTGGATGGATAGAGAAGGATACGAGAGAGAAAATAAAATCTACAAAGTTTACAAGAAGTTTGCCGGTGTCAGCTGACAAAAGAGAGGACGTCACAGCCAGGTTAGCTGCAGAGTGCAGGAGGAGGACTGCCCAGCACTCAGCCACTGCTGCCTCCAGATGCCTGGACTGGTCTGCTCAGCCATGGGTGACAATGCAGGGAGTAACATCTCCTTCCACCCACTGTCAGATCCACACCTCACAGGAGAGGGTTTTTTTCACCAAATTTCAGGGAATACTGCTTCAAAGAAATCATGGAGTCTACCAGTTTGTTCTGATTGGTTATGTATACAGACAAACTGGTCAGTGAGGAGTGAAACTAAATGGGTTCCAAAGCCACAGAGTTGGGAGATCTCAGCTCCTACTGAAGTCCCTGGTATTTAACCATCTAATTTTCCTTGGAGGTGATGAACTGAAGTACATTCCACATCTTGTGCAGTTAAAAAAATTTCCAAAACAGGAACAGGGCTGGAAAGCTTGATCTCTAAAAGAAGCAGTGGACCCTGTCAAAAAACTCGTGTTATATTTCATTTGGTGGCTGCTCTAGAAATACTCTCAGCAGCTGCTGCAGCATCTTGGTTGGGATTCCTCTCACCTAACTTTAGTCTTCCCAAGTGAGACCTCCAATCTAAACTTGATCCCTTGGCCTCCCCCGCAGCCAGGCAGCTCCTCCAGATGGTGACTAAGAACTCAAAAAATTTAGTAAGGGGAATTTCTGTGGCATCACAGTTGAATTTATTTCAAACAGTCAACTGTCTTATAAAGTTCTGCTCTGAGAAAACACCCTTTAGCCCATTAAAATTCACTGCATTTTGTAACATGGAGCACACAGAAACCTTGATGTAAAATAAAACAACTGTGTTTACTCTTTGAGATTTCAACTGCTCAGGAGTTGTGAACCAGCAGGAATCTGGCTGGGGACGAACTGCAGGAGCAGGGTGCTGACGTCCCAGGACTTCCCTCGGAACCAAGAACAGAAAATAACTAATTTCTGTGGCCTCATTTCTGTCTCCAAGAATCAGGAGGAGCAGGGCAGGATGCTTTTTTTTCAACAGCGTTACTACATTTGTATTGAGAGTGACAAAACCTGTGGTATCACACTAGCTAGAGCTGGAGTCTTCAGCACTACAGTAAAAAGGTCTTTCCCAGGCACAGGGGTAAAAAGGAGGAGTGAGGGGATTGCTCTCTGGAGTCCATGATACCCTCCCAGTATTGCAGAAGCAGTTCTGGGACAGCCTTCAGAGCTGAGACAGTTCCCAGGGAGGTTGTAAAGAAATGCTGCCTCTTCCCCAAGGTGAATTCCTCTGTGCCACAGCTTTGTCACATTAGCAAACTCTACTTGAAAGCAGCACATTACTCCAGGTAAAATACAGACTTTTCCAAAACAGTGATCCCTTTCTACTCTGAGTAAAAAGCAATTTCTAGAGCATGCAGAACTGAATCCTTTGTTGTGCAGAGACACTGAAAAAAATGGGATTAAGACAAGCACCAAGACTTTTAGCAGTATGGTAAACTGAGTTATTAACCTGGGCTGCTACTGTTGTCCTCTTTCTAGAAGGTTTTTTGGTTTTTTTTTGTTCATTTTTGTTTTGTTTTGTTTTGTTTAATTCTCTATGCTTTATGTGTGTGGGGATGGGACATTTCTGCTCATCCAGACCAGCTGAAGGAGGTAATTTAATTAACTAATGTGGTAGTCAAAGCTGTAATTAATCTCATGACTTGCGGCTGTGGTGAATGCTCGTCAGCTGTCACTAGTGATAAGGTTCTTCTGCAGGGGCTCTGTGGTTACCCAGCATTAAGTGAGGAGGTCAGTTCTGCTGAGAAGTGAGGTAGGTCCTGATTGCTTTTGGGGGGCTAATGGTGAAATGTGAAGCTGTGCCTGCAATAGGTGCTGAGAGCTGCAGAAGCAGTTTTCTGGGCTGAGTTTTATAAGTCTCTGCAAAGAATTACTGTTGAGTGTTTATTTCTACCTGCTAAACCTTTATGCAGCACCTTGGCTGCATTTTAGCAGAACAGAATATGGTAAAAGCTGACTGTTGAAAGTGTTTGTGTCATTTTTAATTATATTGAGCGACCCTATAGCTGCCTGAGCAGCAAAGTTCTTTGAAAAGTATTGCTTTCAAATGAAGCAGTTGTATCTTTACATGGTGAAGCTCTGATATTTAAGTTTGCAGTAGAGTTAAATTTGAGAATAATCTTTGTCTAATCAGAGTTTTCTTGGCCTTGCTGAAGTCTGGGCACCCATCCCCTTTGGTCAGAGAGACTGGTTCTGGCCAGCCTGAAATAGGTCTGCTGGAAGAGCTGTTCTTGGTTTGGCCTGAGGTGACTTCTCTCTTCTCCTTTGAAAAGGGAATTGCTCCTTTTGAACTATATTTTAATCTCTGCTTTCAGATCTCTTTCATGTGAAGAGGCTGTGTCCTCCTGAGACATGGTATTTCCCTTTCCCTAATCCCCACCTCCTGCAGTCTCTCCAGCTGGTGCTGCTTCCAGAAACCAACTTTGTCCCTGTTGGTGAAGAGTGGTTTTGATCTGTTTCTCAGAAAGCAAAGCTTCTCCCTCATTCTTGGGGGCCTGCCTGTGGGAATGGTGTGAGTCCACATGGATTGGTCCAGGGCTACACAGCAAAGGGGTATTTCCTGGAAGACGTTAAGCTGGGGAAAGGGAGGCATTGAGCTGCTGGTGTGTGACCACTGCCACAGTTGTGCGGTGCATGTCTTGGCTCTGTGCTGTGGCTTCTACTCTGTTGGTAATTGAATTGAAATCAAAACAAAACCTTATCACTCTGATGCTCTGGCTGCTAAATAGCAGTATTGTGACCAAATCAGTGTTACTTCAGAGAATTGCTTTAATGTGGCAGAATTGCAGTAATCAGGGTATAAAGTTAGAGTTAAGAGTATCAGGTAAAGGAGCTGATTGGCATTCAAAGGAAAGCTGCTTTTGTTCAATCTTTCTGCAAGTGGGGGTAAGCATGATCCAGAGGAATTAGCAGTGCTTGATGGCCATCAACTCCTCCTTCCTGCTCTGCCCCTGATTTTTACCCTGTTGGCTTCATGTAGACAATTTTGCTTCATGTCTTTTTTTTTTTAATTATTATTTATTCCCCCCTCCTCCCCCTCCATAGTTTTAAGAACACTTTTTTTTTTTTTAGTTCTCAGTGCTGTGTGGAACTGCTCATTTCACTGTATAAAGAGCTACATGGGCAAAAAGGTACTTCCCCCTCTCCAGTGCCAAAGTCAATAGGTTAAAGGAAAGGGAATAGAATTGCTCCATAAACAAAACTGCAGGGTGATAGTTGGAAGGGCCTAGTGAGACTGCAAACCATCCCTTGAGATAACCTTATGCCTTACCTTCTACCTGAGAAATGATGCCACAGTTCAGTATTGCTGCTGTTCAGTGCTCCTTTGTGTTGATCTCTTGTGCATCCCACTGTCTTTGCTGTCCTTCCCCTAACTCATCTCTGCCATCTGCTGCAGTCTTTGACCAGGCCATGCTCTACAAGCCTTAACAAAAGAATTAGACTACACAGAAAGGAGGTAAGGATAAAAAAGATAGACCAGTCTTAACAGCCTCTTGAGTGTTTTTTAATTTTACTGGTCGGCTTGTGAAGGAAGTGCATGCTACAGGCGTGGTAGATTGGGGAGGGCAGGGAGAGGTACTTGCTCTCCTGGCTTCTAGTTGTGATAATGGGCAACAGGTGCGTATTTAATAATGAAGTCTGAGACTTAAGAGGCTGCATAGAAAAATTTCTGGCTTCAAACTGCCACAGCCATGCAAATGGTGAAAGGGAAGGTTAATCAGAGGGGTACCTGAACTTGGTTTTAAAAAACATATTATCTTCTAGATATTCTGTTTAAGACTATTTTTTTCAGGGAGACTGAGTGTCTGTGATGTTAATGGAATTGAATTTGTCACATTTTGGGATCTCTGGACACTTTCACTGTAAGCCCATGGGTCAATGACTTTTTTTTCCTTTAGTAAACCCATAGTTTATTTTTTTGTCTCCGCAGTTTGAAATGGGCACAGAGACTTTTCATGTAGCATGAATTGGCAGAGTGAATGAAGTCAAGTCTTGGTCATGATATTGTGGGTACTCACATTTTAATGAGCGCTAGTAAATAGTCCTGTGAACAAATAATAAAAACACAAGTTCTTTTTTCAACCTGTTTCATGATGGCAGAAAAAAAAAATCCTCAACTTGCCCATTTGAAAATGTTTTTTTTTCTCTACTGAGAATATGCAAATTAGGATTTTGTGGACTGTATCAAGAGTTACTCTAGTTTTAGGAAGAACTGCCTTTAACTACTCTAAAGTTACATTGCCAGTCAAAAATAAGGTCTGTGACGAGGTATGGTCCCTCAAAAATCATACCAATATCACTTTTTATTATGTTAGAGATTATAGATATCTGAGACAAGTTGATTTATGCATTCATTAACAGATGTATGAATGAACTAATATTTAGTTTAATATCTGGTGCTTAGTTGGATCTACAGAAGTTGTATAAAAGAACCTTTGTGTGAGCATGTGCAAGTTTGTTTCAGTTTGTCATGGAAAGGACAGCCTGTAGTTTGAGCAGTTTGAGTTCTTGCTGTGGTATGTCAGCACTAATCTGATTCAACCTAGATTGGGAAAAATTAATCTATTGTTTCTGACCTGTAAGTCAAATCTGTTGCCACTTATAATTGTCTATATGACAACTTCTGTGTAAAAGACCTTTATGCTTCACAAGCTGGTTAAAGATGCTGAGAATAGATTTTTTTTTTTTTTTTTTGAACTGAGGACTTAAATCTTGGGATCTGGCTATCTATAACACTAAGGTATTTCTTTCTCTGCCCGAAGATATTAACCTGTTTTTACTGGAGCATTATATGCTTTAAAATATGTGCTGTTGTCTTTAGTGCTATTCTTCAACATTATAAAACAAAGATGTAAGGCAAAAGTGGCAATTAATCAAGTGCTGTATGGAACCACCTACAGAATTCCTTTCACCAGGATGTTCCTGTTGTTCCCTTCATGTGAGTAAAGAAGGGGGTGGAGAGAGTGCACAGGGAAGTAAAATTCTGCCTTATCAGATTTCCTGTGCAACTACAAAGTGATATGACAAATAGTTTCCAGCACTCTTCTTCTAGGTCAGCAGTTTTGAAAGTCTTTCCAAAACACCTTGGCTATGGTAGTAGCTGTTCATCTTGGGTGTCTGCCTTTGCTGGTTCAAAAGCTCCTGCCTATCAGTACAACCATTTCCCTATGTAAAGCTGACAAACTGGTTTCTGCCCTGCCTGTGGGGTTCACCTATCCCAGCTTAGGAAGCCAGGTGTAAGCTGGAAGAATCCCTGAATTTGTGTGGTGTGAAACTCCCTCTCAAGTTTCATAAGCAAGATGTATACATTTGGATGAAACACAGTGGGAATAACAGGGTGGGGCACTTTTCTTACCAGTCTTCAGTAAATTATTTCCTATTTTGCATAAGTCTGGTGATCTCTCATACTTTGTTACCTAGGACATAGTTTACAAGGAATCTGGAGTTGTCTGTCAACGCCATAGAAGGCTCGTTCATTTTTGTTTTGGCAGTTTCCATGGCTCTGAGTTACTCACAAGAAATGTTCTGTGAACTTTCTTGCCGTGAATCTATAGCACAGGTGGGTTGCTATCCTGCTGGGAACTTCATGTTGTCCAAAACTCCTGAAAACATTGTTAGTGAAGTATCATCAGGCTGGGGACCCATAAGACTATGAGGGATAGAGAAAGAGCAAGACTATAGCCTCTCTGACTTGGGGAGATCAAGAATTTGGACCTTCCTCCAAGGAAGTGCTTGTCTACTAGCTATGGTGGGAAACATGGGTGGGGTGGTTTCTTAATTAATGTGGTTTTTGTTATTTTGTTTTGCTTTCCTTTCCTTCAGTAAGAAGACTAACAAAGCATGATTTCCTCAGGAGGGATATGAAATTAAGGGATTTTTTTTTAATAGGATAATAAAAATATTTCCTGCGCAGCTTCTAATAGCAATATAATGTTAGTTCAGGTAAGCAGTGTCTCTGGGCGGATGGGAAGCTTTAGGAAAAAAACATATCCCCCTTAGAACATCTGTTTCCAGTATTTTCTGGCTCCTGTTCAAGTCTAGAATTAGTCAAAGATGGCCCCTCGTTTACATCCACCCTCTGTTCTTGCAGGATTCAGGGGAAGGTAGAAGGTGCACAGGAAAGGAAGGCTTTGTCGTTCGTATTTGTGGTTAACCAGGCTTGAAAGGTGACTTGGCCTCCATCTGAGCTGAACTTTGTGTTGGCTGATGGCTCTTATTCTGTCAACACTAATTCCTTCATCCAAGTTCATCAAAGTGATTTATAGGAGCCTGCACCCAGGTGCTCTTCTCAGTGTGGAAGGGAAAGCCATTGGCTCCCACAAAGATGACAGGAACTTGATTCTTGCTGCTGGGTGAGAGCAGCAAGTACCAGCAAAGCAGAAAGCTTTCTGGAATGCCAGTGAGTAACAGGGAGGTGCAAGGATGACTTGGCACTTGGAGCTCGTCCTTGCCGCTGTCTTAACCTCCTCTGTAGCTTCTCACCATGTTGTTGTGCTGCTTAAGGCTCCTGTGCTGCTATGTAGATAACCAGCTGCGTTATAGGCTGGGCAGGGTGTGATCTGGCCCCTGCTGAATTGCTCCAGTCAGGTAGGGAACAGTCCTGGAGAAGTCTGTGCATACAGGTTGGTTCCAGCAAACATTGCCATCCAATACACCTGTAAACAAATCTTGTGCCTCAGTGCTTAGCTGCTGGGGGATCCTCCTTAAGAGAAAGTCTTGCATTATCTCAAGAAAATGTGGTTTAGTTGCTGGGTTTAGTCCCCTTGACTGGAAGCTTAGTCCTGCCAGCTTTCCCCCAGATAGCAATTTCTAGTGCACAGCAAAGATGAATACAGAACACCCAACGTCATTAAAGAGAGGTTGTAGCCTTTTCCAAAGTAAGCTGAAGCATTAGATGACAGATGAAAGCCTTTGAAGCTAGGCCAATTCACATTTGTGTTACCAATGAAATGCAAAATACTATTTGTTGCCTCTCATTCTGTAAAAATGGTCACATGCACACCCCTTGTAAATGGCAGTACTACTACTGATGTACCTTTTGATCTTACGTTTTTCGGTGGTTGTGTGTTTATTCTTGCTCACCATGAGCTGCTCTGCAGTTCTAAGAGCACAAACACCCGCACTGGGTCGCCTCTTGGCCTGCTGGTTCTCTTAAAGAAGGATGGAGCATCACTCCTCCTTACCTAGCAGAGTTTTGTATTTATACTGCACCATGAAGAACTGGGTGAGAAGGAAACCCCAAGGTATGCAAGGCTGTTCTGGAGAAACAGACTAGGAAGAGCAAGTGTGTGGAGGAAGCATTTATACAGCAGAGAGGCTTTAACTGTGGGAGCTAAGACTCTGCATATGCTAAAGAAGCAGTATGACTCTCGGGTTTGTAGAGGAAAACCCATAACAGGTATCCCAGATACCGCCACCTCCTGTGATGGTGGCACATTGATGCGCAGAACAGTGTCCCTTCAGACCACCTTTCTGGAAGGGGAAATCTTATCCTTCTGGCACATGGTGCTGAACGAGTTAATTCCTAACTGGAGAATGTTTGCATTGTGTGCTTGGCTGTTCCTCTGAGCTGGTGGCAAAGGAAACCAAACAGGGGTTGCTAACAAAGGAGGAAGGGCCTGTTTGCAGCAGGAAACTTTGAGAACTAGGAATTTAAGGGATGAAAAGTCATCTGTGGTTGACTTTCTGTAGCTCACGTCAATCTCTGGCAGTTCTATGTTTATAGATCTTGCATCCTCTTCCTGTTTACATCAGGTTCCTCTGAGCTTTGCACCTTGCATGTGAAAGAATCTTCAAAAGTTGACACTAAAGCTGAAATTTGTGCTTTAAGCTACTACTACTTTTAAGAGAAAAATCTTTATGCAACAGTGTTTTTGACGGGTTTCTAGTGTGCAACTTCAAGACCATTGTTCCTTCATAACTTTCAGCTGCTGTTCTGTGGTAGTAAAAATGTGTAGTCATTCAAATTGCTTACATCCTACCTTGGGTTTGAAATGGTAGAGAAAAGTATTTTCAAAATAACAGTATTCCACAATAGGGACTTAATCATCTGGTCTCCTTAGGAACATGTAATGCTATGGCTTTTGAAGGGATGTAGGTCCTTTTAAGTTTTGTACCTAGCTTTTCCTGTAGGAAGAGCCAGGTTCAAGTTCCCATCTGCACAGTGTATGGAATTTAGTATATAGGTCTCATCTCAGCTTTGGATTTGAAGATCCATCTTGTACACAGTTGTAAAATACTTTCAAAGTCCAGTCATAGTCACTGTGATGACTGGCTGAAAGCATGACACAAACTTGTAAGGAAAGGCAGCAGATGCTGACCACACGGCCTATGTGAAGCCAGGGGGGTTGCAATGTACCAAGGGAAATTAATTTTTTGCAGATGCTCTATCTGTGACTGAGCCAATGAAGGAAAGGAAAGAGGGCTGTATTACCTTTGACCTGCATGCCACAAATGCTCTTTTCTTTTTATTTACTTTTTCCCCTTACCAGCTGCATTCACTGTGTATGTTTGAGACAGATGAGAACTCTAACTTGAAACCTACTACAATTCTGTATGGTAAAGAATTGGGCATCCCCTACATCCTTTCTACTCTGTCCTTTCTCTATCTGCCCCTGATATCTATAGCAGTAAGACAGACTGCTCAATGTTTGAGAGATGAATGTAGCAGCTAAATAAGGGAGAAGCTTTCTGGAGTCCTTAAAGCTGTATAGCAAGCATGCACTTTGTTAATCTTAGTCTTTGATGTCAGCTTTTCAAAAAAAAGCTCTGAAGTATCCTTTTTCATATTGAGTACAATAAAAGAGAAAATACAAGAGATGACTCTTGAGATGGAACAAAAGCCTGCAATTGGATTTCTTCTCCAGGTGCCACAAGCAAGTGCAACAATACCTGGAAAATCAATCTGAAGGACTCAAAGTCAGATTAAAATGTTGAAGGCACTTGCAGGATTTTGCCATCACCAATTTATTGAGCATCTTCTATAAAATATTTCTTAATAATGGAGATGTTTCCTGTATAACACTGGATGGTCAAAACCAGAACCTTGCACTCCACTTGACTTTGCTCATTCCCAGCCCTTATGGGGAATGGCTCTTCCTGAGACAGCCGAGCCTTTTTCTGCTCTGCAGTCATTTTCTTCAACCACTGACCTCTTGAGCCCTGATTCAGCTACTGTTAAATTGAACAAACTTGACTCAAAGTATTTATGTAAGCACCTGATCTGAAAGATCCTTGTCTTCACAGGTCATAGCACTTGCAGCTTCCACAGAAACTGGTGAGAAGTTTTGAGCACTTTTCTCTTTGGATAACCAGAAAAGCCTCTTTGCCTCCTGGAAGAAAAACAGAAGGAGACAATATAGGAGAAATACAGCTATTGTATTCCCACTGGGACAGAATCTCAGATGCTAGTGAGGTGTAGCTGAGAAAATAAAATCACAGGTGTTCACTGCTGTTTGGGAGAGGAGCAGTGTTATGGGTTTTTTAATTATCTTCTATTTTACCTGTGGAGTCTTACTTCCACAAATAAGAGAAGCAGAGTCTTTTTATTCCTATCACCTGATCATGGTGTTACATTTGGCAATCAGGGGTGCAGTAAGGAGTAACCATGGAGGACAAAGACGGTCCTGCTTTTTCACTTGAAATACTATTACCTGAGCGAGTTTTGGTCTGTTGGTTTTTGTTGTTGTCCAAGCACAATTTGGGAGGTGATAGAGACCCAGATTATCAATGTAGACACTAGTGTTCTTGGGTCTATAAATGCTACCTGTTTTGCTATGCTGTCAGACAAGTTCATCAGCATGGGAAAAACTACACTACTCTGGCTTAAACTGAAATATATGGTAGTCCTAACCTAGCTGCCTAGAAAATGGGCTTTCAAGATCTGCTTTTCAAAACATAGTGCTGTCTCAAAGGGGAAAGGAAATATTTTTCAGGTGTTGGAAGGCAGTGAATGCAGGTGAGCCTTGAACTTAGGAGCGGATCTTCAGAGACCATGGGTAATTTCTGTCTGGTTTGCTCTGAATGGCCAATGGACAGGTAACTAATGAGCCAGTACTCAGATGTGATCCTTGCTGATAATGCAACATCTGCTGTTTGGGACCTGGCTGCTTGGTGAAGTCAAGCGGACTGTTTTTCTGTCCCAAATGCATGTGTTCACATTAGGAAACAAAATCAGAACTAATACTAATTGCCACAGCAGTGGCATATGAAGCGAGGGTGAGCAGGCCCTGAGCACATGGGCTGGGAGAGCACTGGCCCCAGGCAGTGGATGTTCTCTGTTGCTGGCTGTGCTGAAAGCGGAGAAGCCAGGCTGGCACTGAAGTTGCTTTAGTGGTCATTGAGGCTAGATGGAGATTTGATTCATCATGAGAGAACTGAAGTTGTGAGTCCAGTCTGAGGAGACTAGTAGAGAAGGGATAGTCTCACTAGCTGGGAGCGTATCATAGAATCACAAAATGTCCTGAATTTGAAGGGACCTACAAGTCCCACCTGTGGCCTTGCACAGGCCAACTGTTATGTGGTTTGTTGAAGCTGAGAACTTTCTGCCTGCAGAAAATGTCAGTGGTTCAGACAAAGGTTTTTTTATTCTAGTCCAGCATGCCTTGAGCCCTGTTCTGAGCTGAGGTTTTAGGGCTCCTGGCATCTGTGCAACAGGGCTGCAACTCTGGTTCAGATGCCAGGGCAGCTCCCCAACTTCTGAGCTGTGAGTCTGTGCTAAAGAAACACTCTGCATCAGACACCCTGATAAGGAATAAGGCCAGTTATTAATGACTTCCTACTTGTTTTCTGGGTGAAGTGCACTGCAAGCAAGGTGTCCATCAGCTGAAGGGGAAGGTGAGAATGCTATCTGTGTTTATGGATGCAAGAATCTGTATGGAGAAGAGCTTTATAGCTGAGTGAGTAACACCCGTGGTTTACCTATTACCAGTGAATGCATAGCATGTCTACCATATGTGCAACTCTGCTTTTTCTCCTAAAATCCACTTGGGAAAATAAGTGAATCATTTCTCATCAGGCTACAAGAATTTTGAAACTCCTCTCCAGGGTTCCTTTGACGCTCTTCTGCTCACGTCTTAATTTCCTGTAACAGTCCTAATCTGCTTCCCATAGGTGCCCATGGGAGCCTTGTTATCGACCTCAACTGGAAAAAGGATTGTTTCTCTCCTCATAACTGCTATTAACTGGCATAGGTCTTGTCTGTCTCCATCATAGGGGCTGTTAATGTAATAGGTATGGGGAAGTGAGCTCTGCCTGTGTCCCTACAGTGTGGGAATGGAGCACGTTGGCTGTGTAAGAGGGAGCTGGTCTAGTTCCCCATCTGCTCTGGGAGTGCTGAGAGCTGGGGCTGTCAGAAAGGGCATCCTTTGCCAGCATTTACACCCCACATGATGTCTGGGAGAGTGATACAGGTGACAGGTTGGAAACTTCCTCTGATGACAGCTTTTTAATTGCTTGTTCCTGAAGCAGCCTCTGGGGTGAACTGACATTTGATAGCTTATTACTTGTGTGGCCTTCATAGGCTTCCCACAAAGTTGGTGGGTAAGAGATGCTGAATGGGCCTTGGAGCTTGCCTTCCGTGCCTTCTCAGAGTAATTAGGCATCAGAGCTGCCAATATAATCAGTGCTGTCCCTCCTGCAGTAGTGTCACAGCACAGTGATCTTCCTGTCCAGCACTGGGAATACACAGATATATGGCCAGGTCTCAAGTGGAGGAACTGGAAGCAGATTTGGTGGAGAAAATGCAAGCGTAGTGGAATCCTATGTGTATTGTACAAGAAGGTCACAGATCTGACAACAAACATCCTGAATTAGCTGTGTCACCCCCAAACCGTACCTAAGTTTTAGCTACCTAAACCAGATGTATGTAGTGTGAGAGGCAAGTGTAGTATAGGTTTGTCCAGGTCCTGCACTAGCCACTGGAAGGTGTTTCAGGTGATGGTGCCTGCCAGGGAGACCCTTTTCTTCTCAAAAATCAGCCTTTTCCTCCCTGACTGTAGAAGAGGAGGGGGATGCTTGTCTTTCTCTGCTTGTGTTCTCATGTTTGCAGTGCCTTGAGCTAGCCCTTGCACAAGGCATTTAAGATGGAAGGGCAGGGCAAAGAGATAGTTCTGTCCTGTACACCCTGCTGGCATGGGCCAGCTACAACCACCTCTGTTACAGCAGCAATCCTAATGTCCAGGGCCTTGTCAGGTATGCCCACATGTGGCACTTAACCTGAGAGGAGCATGGTGTCTGTGCTAAGTCTGGGACAGTCCTGCAGCTAAAATCTGACTGGTGTTACAAACATCATTGCCTATTGTCTGTCCTGGAGGTTTTCTTGTGGCCATAAAGACTAAAAGGAATGTGGAGGAAAAGATAGGAAAAATAAACTTCTATGGTGGGCAACACATAGCCTTCAGTCCTGAGAGATCAAAAGCATCAAACTTCAGCCTGAGAAAAGGAAGACTTGGTGATGTGCTTTTGGGGAGGGGGAAAAAAAAATCAGAAAACGAGATTACAGAAGTACTCATAGTTCTGCACATGGCCAGTATGCAGAGCTTGCTAAGAGCCATAGAGAGCTGTAATTACATTTGTATGGATTATACTAATCCATGAATTTTTAGCCCATGGGACCTGGCCATGTTAGGCTAGAGAAACACAGCATTGTCAGGTAGTGCTTTGTGATGTGCCAGTATGTGTCTTGTGGGTTTTTTTTTCTTGACCCCAATAGGACCTTTCCAGTAAGGTGCTGCTGCTCTCCCCCAGGCTGGGTTCTGGTTGACAGTGAGAATTTGTCATTTTGGGGAGTGTAGTTTCAGTTGTAGATTTAGGAGTCAGGATAACCTTACCATCCTTTGAATTTGCCTTAAGGGACAGTATAATCAGGAGTTTATTTAAATATAATCCAGGAATTTACCTGTGTTCTCATTTTCTCACTGGAGTGTTGATTATGCAGATGCAAGCAATCTTAAAATCACAGATCACAGTTTACATTGCTCACCTTTGAGATTAAGCTCAGCCCAGCTTCATCTGTTTGCCTTCTAAATTCCTCATTATCTGGTTTAATGCTGCAATTTTAGGGTCCCAGTCCCCATAGGGGATGCTCAGCTCAGGGTGCTCACTGGCATTTCACTGTTGGAATCTGAGCTCTCCCTCTTGGCATTGGTAATTGCTTGGATATCCCTGATAGTACCCACTTATTTGAGAAAATTTTTTAACTTGCTAATATCTCTGTTGGACAGAGAGAACACTTTCGTATTCTCATCCAAAGAGTACTATTCTCTACAGAGGCTGTTGAGGTGTGTGACTGCCTAAATATCCACCTACAACCTGTACTCAGAGGGGGTTGTGGCCAAGTTCTTATAAGTGACCTTATAAGTTCTAAAATAGACTGAAAGACAAATTTAAAAGTCATCAACATCAAGGGCATAGGTTAAAGTAACCCTTTCACTAAGGTGTTGAGCATCCTCCATGCCTCTTGAAACTGAGATGCTGGAGGGGCTTGTGAATTGAACATCTAACAGACCTACTATTGAACACTTCAAGCTTAATGGGGAACAGCGATGGGATAACATCAACTGATAACACCAGCTCAATATTTGACTGGACTAAGTTTTGTGTTACAGAGTTTGCATTACTAGTGTTGTCTGAAGTCAACTAGTGGGGGTCACATTCCTGTGGATTTGGCAATTGTAACTTGTTGGACCTTGGGTCTATTCAAAGTACTTTCTTTAAAGATATACAAAATCAGGTAAGGCAGGTGAGACCTGTCCTGGGAAGTAATCCTGCAGACTCTTTCTGAATAGTCATGTGTTTGTAATAATCCATACTGGGGGAAAACCCACATAAAATGCATCTTCTGTCTATTGGGAGTAGGAAAATAGCAATATACAACAGAGAGGCAGCAGAGCTCACAGATGCCTTTTGGGAAGTGTTGGGACATCAGCAAATTAATTTCTGAACTTCAGTGTGCTTGTGAACTGCTAATCCGATGTGACTGCTTCCTGGCACGTAAAGTGCTTTAAAAAAATGTTTCACTATGTTGATGCTGCCATCTGCTATGAGATGGTGGCATCTTCATAGTGGCCTACAGAAGGGTTTCTCTCAGCAAGCTTCATGTGTTCCTTTGTAAACATGAATGGGCTCTCAGTACCCTGACCAGGCTCTTTTGTCAGGCCAGAATTCAGGAGCTGATCCAGAGTGTGGTCAGCCTTTGTCCCAGACACTAGTACTGTAAATTGCCATTAATTTTGGTGACAGTGGGATTCAATACCTCTGGTGGAGGGGTATGAGAGAAGAGGAACGTATCTATACTGACTCACATCAGACATTCAGTATAGGGGTGCAGACAGACAGCTTAACACAACCATGGCTGGATCTAGTTCAGGGTGTGTGGACTGATGGGTGTTAGACAGCAGTCTTTTGGTCCTGGCTTGCTCCAAGGTTGTTAGTATTTGCTATCCTGACAAAGCTAAGAAGTACCTTCCCAAAATAAAACATTTCCTCTGTCTTAGTCACACAGTGCATCTGCTCTGGGCAGAAGACGGTGTCTGTTCCTCAGTATTATCTACTTATTGCTGACCAGAGAGTGAAGAGAAGTACTGAAACTTCATTAAGAAGTCTTCAAGCTGAAAGTAGAGAGGAGGGCAGTATGGCCCTGAGGGTAGGGAATGGGGAGAAGGTGAGGAGAAAACATCATGTTTTGTAGAGCATTTGAAGTTTAAAACCCAGTAGTGTCTGCAGAGTGAGCTGATATCTATGGTTCAAAATGGCATGTGAAATTCTGCTTTGCCAGAGCTTGTGGGGAAGTGCATCTTGTTCCCTGGTTCAGTGGGGTTCAATAACCCTTGTCTGCAGACTATTTGGCACCACCACCTGTGACACGGTTATAGTCAAAACAGGCTCATAGAATCACAGAGATACCTGAAAACTGGTTAAGCATAATGTGACCCAGATATGGGTGTGCCAGAGTTTCCATACAAAACATGTCTGATATGTTAAAGTAAGTCCTGGTTCAATAGAATGTTGGGGATTCACTGGTGGAGTGATTTCTGAGGCAGATGTGGACTTGCCCCTGGTCCTGCTCTGTCCCTTTGCATCTCCTGATGCAGAGCACCCTGTTTTGTGCACAGCAGCTCTTTGGCATCATGGAGCAGTGCAGAGCAGCAATGCCATCCAGTGTGTGCCAGGCCCCTGTCAGAAGCTTCCTTGGCACAAAAACTGCAGCATTTATGTTAAATAAGAAAATGTAGATATACCTTTACCAGCCAATTACTGTGTCAGATTCAGTTAATTAGCCCGCGTCATGATGAAAACAGGGTCTTGTGTGTGGAGATAAGAATTAGTAGTATCAAAGGGTAAAGAGGTGGGGATGGAGGAAATGACCCTGTGGATTAACTGGGAATATTGTGCTCTCCAAGGAGAGAATGGACAGAGGCTGCCAGCTAGTCCTGATGATGCAATTGCTGCTGCCTTGAAAAGTGTGATGGGTGCTGATGTCCTTTAGCTACTGTAAGTTATGCCCTTTAAAGATATCTACCTCCCATTTCCTGACTCACTGGATGAAAAGTGTTACTCATGGGTAGCCTGTAGAAATTCTGCAGTGTCTGGCCTGAGTCTGGTTTTTGTTTGTTGCAAGAAAAGCAAAATTCTATCATCTTCTGCAAGCTTCGCATCTGTCCCTGAGCTGAAGGAGCCAGGCTTATACTTCACTGTTGCAATGCCTACCTTCTGGTGAAAGTTTGTGTGTCAAATGTCATTGTTCCAGTTCTTTTATGAGCACAAAAGAGATGAACTAAGAGAGGGCTGTCTTATACCAGTTTCAAAGGAGAAAGACACATGAGGAGCCCAAGCAGAGTCCAGATGCTGTAGGGATGTAGTTGCAGAGGTAGGAGGTCTTTATCTTGTTGTCACCTTAGGTCAAGCTTTCCTTAAGTAGCTCAGCCGTTACTCCAAAAGGGGATGTAAATTGTAATTAATTTTGTGTCTGGGTCAGTGCTGCTTGTAAAGATGTAATTTGGAAATGGACTGGTTGCTATTACAAGAATCCTTTTTCAATATCTGTCTAATCTCAAGTTTCTCTAGCATTTTAAGAGCAGAACTTTGGAGCCATGTCAGTGGTGTACCTCTTGCCTGCATTTTTTTTTTTCCTGGTACCACTTTGTGACTCTCCTTGGAGAACTCCACATGATCCTGCACACTTTAATGCTCCTTCTAGCAAAACCTCTTAAAGGATTACTTTGACTTATGATTAAAAGTGGCAGGGAACACTTGGCAGACCTGAAACTAAATGCAGTAGTGCTCTTTGCTGTCTGGGCTTTTTTTTCCCCCCTCCTATCACAGAATGATTGGATTTGGAAGGGATCTCTGAAGACCTTCTAGTCCCCTCCCCCTGCTAAAGCAAGTTCAACTATTGTTTATATTTTAAAGTTGTCAGATTGCATATGACACCTGGAAGGGCAGGTGGGGTTTGATTCAAGACTCAGTGTTTAGCCTAGGAAATAGTGGATGGGAATGTGTATATTCTTGTGCTGTATTCTCTGCTAGACAAAGTGCATATCTGCAAGGGGAAACCTGAAGAATGAGACAAGGTCTGTAGAGGGCATCAGAAGCTGGAAGGAGAAGCTGAAAATCAGTATCAGTAGCTGAGGCTGGGGGAAGTAGAGCTGCTCACAGGACTCACCCATGTGAGTGGTGCCTGCTGAAACTCATAGCTTCCCAGATGCAAAGCAGTGTTGTTCCTTCACATGAGCAGTAGTAAAAGTTGTCAAGTTCTTCTTCTAACCCCTAGGTAGCATGGGAGAAGTTGTTCTATCTCTTGAGGAATCGTGATGTGAGCACTGTAACTTCTTGACCAGTTGCTAGGAGTTGAAGTACCAGGTTCCTGTTGGGGCAACTTCTTCAATCTGGGTGAAAATTAAGCTGCATTCACATTTAAATGGACATATGGTGGAAATCTTGTCACCACATTGTAAGGAAAGACTTGACCTCCAGTGGGTGCTGACTTTTGCAGTCTGTGTAGTCACACAAAGTCTGTCTTTTCCTACGCCACATGCTTAATGAAGGACG
Organism: Scytalopus superciliaris; assembly: GCA_013400415.1. Lineage (NCBI taxonomy): Eukaryota > Metazoa > Chordata > Aves > Passeriformes > Rhinocryptidae > Scytalopus > Scytalopus superciliaris. The sequence continues at coordinate 40,009 of VXBX01009475.1, forward strand.
TCTACAACTTTATTTCCTCTACATCAATTCAGGGTTATGTGAAGCCCTGATTAACTGCAGAGGACCACTGTATTTTTTTCAATTATCCCAAGCCTCACTGAAGCACTGTAGGTGTTTTCAAAATCAAGGTGGTGTCTAAAGTCAGAAAGATATATGAACAAAAAGCTCTGAACATACTGTGACAGATGCACAGTGCATCCTTGCATAGGGGGATACCCACAGACTGGCCAGGAGACCTCTCTGGTGAGTGCTGGGTTCAGCAAGAGTGGAGAGGCATGTGGATTTCAGCCTAGCCTGACTAGAAAGCTCAGCTTGGACAACCTTGAGAGTATGCAATGTTTTTATTGTAAGGGCATTGGTAAAGTTTACTAGGGACTCAGGTTTGCATTCTCAAAGTCACTGATATGTTTAAAAGCCCTGAGAGATGGAGAACTCTGCGCTTTCATCTGTCTTCAGTGAGGGTGGCACTGGGCAGCATGGCTAACTATTTGGGGATAGTTTGGAGTTCTCTATAATGCATGGGGGATTCATCTTTCCTGTTTCTCTGAAGTCTTCCACAACCAGTAACTGAGCTTCATAGTAACCACCCAGGACTCATAAGTTAACTCTAGCTGAGACTGGTACAGTGAGATGCTGAAAGCCTGTGCTCACACAGCCCAGGTTCAGTAGGGTCAGACAGAGGTCCAGCCTATCTTTGGCTCTTGAATTTTCTTTTGTTGTATCTCCAGGCAGATGAGAATGATGTGCCCTTGCAAAGATGGGAAAGAAGGTGTGTGAACATACTGTTGTAGCTGATAGAACCTGGGCCTGCACTGCCAACTGGGTCCTGTAGCTCTTCCTGTGATTCTGTGCTGCGATCAGCTCCTCTGGGTAAACTGCTGGGGCAAGCCCCTGCCTGCTCAAAATGTAGTCCTTGCCTATGACTTCAACCAGTAGAACTAAACTTTCTTGTGTGTCTGGTTGTATTCTGTCAGTGTTTTTGCAGGGATAGGGAGATTAGTAGAGACTTTGGGTATGGGGTTAGAGGCAAATGGTTCTGCTCTTTGTCTGGCTGGCTTTTATCTTGAAGAGGCAGATGTGTGCAAGGCTTGGCTGAAAAGAGCTTTCTCTGACCTGAACTCAGGGGATCCTCAATCCTTGATGAGCATGCATCCTCCCCTGAGCATCAGGCTTTCAGCAGGCTTTGACCCAAAGGAGTCAGGGTAAACCATCTGGGCTCTGTTTATTCCCTTGGATGGAGTGTGAGTGAAAGGAGGGGTGTGCGTGCCTGCACACATGTGCAGAGTGCAGGGGTGAGGACTGCCCCAGCCACCCGTGTCTGAGCTGATGTGCCAGTCCAAGGCAGAGGCAGGATGCTGTGCAGGGAGATCAAAGAGGAGAGCTGGAATGAAAAGACAACTAGCAGCAGTGGGGGGAAAAATCCTTGAATTCCACTATGAAGTTTACTCCTTTCTTTCAAATCAGTGCAGCATTTAGGACATGCATAAGCCATATGTTAAAGGTGTTAGAGGGATAAATGTGAAGCATGTGTGTCTGCCTGAGCCATTACCTTGGGGGTGGACTGAATGGAGGGAAGGATAAGCACATTGGGAGCTCCTGACTGCAAGACATCAGACACTTTGCTTAGGTTTCTGTAGTCCATACACAGGAGTTGGAATTATTTCCTTCTATTGATTCAACTCCTAGACCTAAATACCACCTTCCATAATAAATGACCCAGTGATCATTAACAACTTGAGGCAAAACTCAAAGCTCACCAATATCTTTTGCAAAAGATAAGCAGGTTCTGTTACCAATTTATGGGGAAAGTGAATAAAGAAATCCCTGAGTGATTGTTCTGCTGACCTCAATATATCTTCTGGGAAGAACTCCCTAAACTCAAAAAACTAAAGCTACAGAAGAGGAGACATTAACCAGGCCTGGTCATCTAGTTCTTTTTAAGGAGACAACAGTACTAGTTGTGGGGTTTTTTGTTTGGGTTTTTTTGTTGTTGTTGTTTGTTTGTTTGGGGTTTTTTGGTTGATGTTTTTCTTTTTCTGTTTGTTTGTGGGTGTTTTTAGTTGTTTTGTGTGTGTGTGTTGTTCTTTTTTTTTTTTTCCACTACAGTAGACCAAATCAATATTACATTTCCAATTCAGAATTAAGAAATGCACACAGAAAGAAGGAAATAAAGCTGGTGATGCCTTACTGTTCCCATGTCATAACCAGGGGATATTACTATACTGGAAGAGCTGTTCTGTGTTTCTGCTTTCTGTTCACAGTGGTAGGGAGAAGTTTCATGGGCAGTTGGGACTTTGGTGCAGCTGTAGCATGTATAGATTCAAAGAATTTGGTGTGCTTGATGAAGAGACAGAGAAGAAACATTTCCCATCAAGATTAATTGAGGGAGACTGGCTTCATTTGCTACAGCTCATTATAGAAAATTAGCAATGACAAATCACGTATGGCTGTGAGGGGTAGGGTGTTCTTTTCACCTTTTCTTTCTCATTTAACAAAACCAAGCAAATGAATGATGGCACAAAGAGCCAATACAAGCAGTGCCTGATGGCTACGGTATTAGGTGGGTTTCTTTGGGTATTTCTTTTTGCAGAGGAGGATGCTCAGCCTCAGCACTGCAAGTGGCTCTACTGCCTTTCAGGTTGGAATGCAGTCCAAGTGCTGTGGTGCTGCCTCTGCTCCCCAGCCACCAAATCTGGTGCTAGCATCACCCTGTCTTGCCTGGTACTACACCATGAAAGATGTCCCTAGTCTATTTAACCTGCCTGCACCTGGAAGGGAAGAAATTTGCTTCATAACTCCAGTCTTCCCTAGTTTAGTCTGTGAACCATTTTGTAATAGCTTCAGTCTTTGCTTCCCTAGAATGATTTACACTAAGGCCTTCCTTTGGGTTTGGTTTCACTTGCCCTTTTTAGCCAAGGTCAAGATCAGAGAAGCAGATAAATGGGCTTTCCCAACTTGCAGACACCCAGCTGTTCTGTCCTCCAACTCCATCTCTGCAGCTAAACAACACTTCATGAAAGCATCTCCTCTGTACCTTTTTATTTTTATTTTTTTAAGCCATTAAGTAAAATGCATATATTTAAGGTAAAGCACTGTGACTATTGCTCTGTGCCATATCTACCATGCAGGCTGTATGAACTTGGATTGTGGTGTTTTCTGAATCAAGTGCAAAAGGGCATTTTTCACAATTTCAGGGGGGGACCCCAAACCTCCTTTAACTTTGGGAGATAGAGTTTCATACTTCAATGGACCATTGCTCTTCCTGCTAATTTTTTTTTTTCCTCTCCCTGGTGTACTTTTGCTAGATGAAACTACCAGTAGGCATTGGAAAGCTTTCTTTATGTAAATACTAAAGGGCAAGAGCGGGTCACCTTTTGGGCTTTAGTTAGCCAGTTGTCTGTATTGAACTCTGCTGGCCTTCTGTTAAAACAAAGTTAGTTTGTCCTAATCTCCAAAGATGTTCTTGTACCTCTTCTCCTGAAACCTTGACTGCTTTTACTTTGTGTAGCCATGTGAGAGGTGGCCATGCTAGTAGACTTGTCAGTGCTGCATGCAGATGGCGATGTTGTGTTCCTGCTCTTCAGTGTGGCCCACGTAAGTGAGGGAAATAGCCTGGTCAACTGTCAGTTGTTGCTTCAGGATCTCATGTTATTGAAACTAAAGGAGCAAACTGTGATCCAAACCCATCACACAGTAGCTAAGAACAAACAGGTCTCACAGCTTGACCTTACCGTATTTGAGCCAGGACAAATAAAACAATTGTGGTACCTCTAAATTTTAGGTTATGGAGGATACAAAATCAACTTTCTGAAAACATACCTTAAAGCAAAAACAATATGAAATTTTTTCAGTTTCTAGAAGAGCGCAGAAGTAGTGAGGTGGATATATCACTATCACCCCTCCCCAACCCCCAGGAGTGGAACAGGTTGGCCTTGGTACCGCTAAGCCTGTTCCTGTGACAGTGACTCCCAACACAGTCCTGAAGACGCCAAGGTATGCAGAGCTGAGCCTGGCTCTCTTCTGCTGCCCTGAGCCTTGCCCTGGGGCTGCTACTACTGGGAAGCCTGAGAGTAGGCACAAAACTCTAGGTTTTGGGACTGAACTGATAGACTTAAAATCTTGAGTCTACTTGATAAGAAAACACAGAGATCCTTCCTTTGGTGTTTCAAAATCTCATTGTCAGAAGTAATAACTTTGAGGCTGTTTTCTTCTTATAAATTGGACTGTCAGTGTTGAATGGTATCTTAATTTTCTATTTCTTCAGTGAGATCTATCATGCCTCTCCTAGCTGACTGACTAGTTTAATATTCTCTCTCTTTTGCCACTTAGTATTCCTGTACAGCTGCTTATTATTATACACTATTTGTTCAACTTTGTGGATGACTATAAGAACAAATTGCCTAGTGTTGTATTGACATTGTGTGTGTCTTAGACAAAGCCCCAACACCCCCTTCCCAAAGACAATGTAATTCCAGCTAAGAAACAAGGACAGTGTGACTGAATGCCATGCATGTGCAGAACTCAGACATTTCCTTACTCACTCAACCCCAGATGTTCTTTTCCCAGGACTTGTGTTTAAGACTTCATTAGAAATTTGAGATAAATCCTTTACTCTGGCTGCTAGCTTGGCTGCTTTTCAGGTTCAGGCAGAATTTCCTATATCCACAAGCCCTTTTTTCTTTTTTTTTTTTTTTAATACTTCTCCAGAAACTTGTATTATCATCTTTAGCCATGCAGAAAAGTATTCACATGTGCATAATATTTTAGAGCTTCTTTGTAGCATGTTAATCTCTGAGACTAATGAAAAAAATCTTTTGGTCCCAGTCTCATTTTTAATAGGATAGTAAGCTAAGAGGATACATGAGGATTATTCTAATCTCACCCTGGAGCTCTCTCCAGCACTACTGCCTATCTAGGACCCGTTATTGAACTGCCTTCTCCAGTGCTCTAGAAAAGAGGCACTTATCTTGATTTAACAAGTAATGATAGCAAAAGCCTGAGCTGTCATGCTTTAGAAAGAATGGATTAGCTAATTGATTGTGAAGAAAAGAGATATTAGGCTGGAGCTAATCACCCTTTGGGGTGCTGTCCTTTACTTGCTTTCTCCTTTAGTCCCTTGAGAACATGTTTCTACACTGGGGCGGGGGGAGGAGAGGGGAGATGGGGTGTATTCAACACAATCAACTACTCCTCCAAAGCATGTGCAAGGGACTGTTTGAGGTGACTTGCTTCCTCATTTTGCATCTCTCCTCGAGCAGTCCATTCTGAGTGCTTTGGAAGAGCAACAGAGCTGGTGAAGGGGCTGGAGCACAAATCTTAAGAGGAGCGTCTGTGGGAACCAGGTTTGTTTAGCCTGGAGAAAAGGAGGCTCAGGGGATCTTATTGCTCTCTACAGCTATCTGAAAGGTCATTGCAGAAGTTAGCAATCCGTCTCTTTTCCCAGGTAACAAGTGATGGGACAAGATGACATGGCTTTAAGCTGAGACAGGGGAGGTTTAGGTTGGGTATTAGTAAAAAACTCTTCACTGAAAGGGTTGTCAAGCATTGGAACAGGCTTCCCAGTGAGGTGGTGGTGTCAGTAATGCTGGAGGTATTTAAAATGTGTAGATGTGGCACTTAGGGACATGGTTTAGTAGTGGACTTGGCAGTGCTGAGTGAACAGTTGGGCTTAGTCTTAAGGTCTCGATCTAAATTATTATCCCATTGTTGTGGCAGAAGGTTAACAACCAAAGCCTTGTATGCCATTATACTCTTCAAACCTTTTGAGTCTGGAGTCATGGATATGGACAGCACACGTCCTGGGCAGGAAAGGGGCTTATTTCTGGTGATATCCATTGTTTGCGGGTGGTGGGAGACCAGTCCACCTGGAAGTGAGTGTTCTAGCAAGCATGTGTGAAACTGGGCCTTGGAATGCACTCTCTTACCTCTATAATCATGGCACTAAATCCATGTAAGAGCATGACTTTGACCTCAAATATTGCTGTACGCAGTGCAGTCATACTTCCCTTCCCTTGACCCTTATCCATAGGTAAGGAACCGAGGGAGGGCACACAGGATTCAATTCTGCACACCAAGACAGAGTAAAGCTGGGACCTGAGTGCAGGTTTTACCTGTCTGTGTAGTTCACTTCATGGTATTTCTTTCTCATACTGAAAACAGCTACATTTTGCACTCAGACTCTAGTCTTGAATATGTCTTTAGACAGTTTCCAAAAGGCATAACAGACCCTCCCAAGCAGACGAATTACTGCTGTCAACAGTACAATAATAGTCACACACATGGTTTCTTTCTCCTTTCCTCTCCTCCCCTCCACATGATGAAATTTATAAAATGTTGTACACTGCACAGAATGCAAACAGACAGTGGGTTAGTTAAAAACATACTTCGCTTTATTTGAAAATTTTCTATCCATAGATAAAAGGCAGTTGATACATTGCATAGTATACTTTTTTCTAATATGCTTATTATCAAAAGTATCTGAGTAAAAGGGATGGTTACTGGCTCTAACTTCCCACAACAAACAGTGAAGTTAATGGAATAATAAATTAAGAGTAGTAGTCAACACTATGTATAAAACAAATGTTAACAGATACAAACACACCATGAATGATGACTGATTCAGTTTCCCTTCTCAGGAGTTCAGTGTCTTATTAGACTCTTTCACTAAGTTGAGTTTTTATTTAAATGCAATGGTGCTCTGAAGCTATGAAACACAAGTCACACAGGTTTTTTTTAATTGAATGGGAATGTCTTGAAGAAACCTTGCTAGTGAGAATGAGGGTGTTGTTTTCCTGCCCCTGTGGTGGGTTGGTTCCTATTCCTGTTGCTGAGCCCTTGCTGCTGCAAGGAGGCAGACATCATGCTGCAGCTGTGGCTGATCCTGGCTCTAAGGCACTTCTAGGGCCTACCAACTATTTACATTGCAGGCACTAATTATTCAAAAGACAAAACTCAATGCATACTGCAGTGTGTGAGAGAGTAGTGTCATGCAATCTTAGTGTACTGGCCATTGTCTCTGGGACTGTCCTCGTTGTCCTCTATAAGTGCTCATTGCTGGAAACTCAGTACCCGAGCCCTCTGCAGTATTAACTCACAAGGAACTTTGCAGGTCTTAAAGAAACAGTTTCAAGAGCTCTATCTTGTCACTGTGCTCTCTTTCCTGTTACCTGAACTCATGGGGTTTCTGTGAGTGCTTTCTGGCAGGCAGGGGTTCCTGTGGAGCTGGTCCTGTGCATGGGCTCAATGTCAGGGTGTTGCAGGCTGCCACCTGTGCTTGTTGGGCTGCCTTGAGCTGGTGACACTTTGCTCAGCTGTCAAAGCTGCTGTGGGGAGGTAGGTATTGAATAGGGACTTGGAGGAAGAAACTTGTCAGAGCAGCAGCAGAGTAGCAAGAGATGTTCATTTGAAACAGGATCCGTGCAAGCTCAAGAGCCAAGAGTCTTTTATGGCAACATGGATGATGGCCCATATATTACAGTGGGAAGTCAACCACTTCTAAATTACAGGGTTGTAATTTGACCCTGAGGATCTGATGACTACAGAAACCTCCTGAGCTCTGCTACCCTGGTTTGACAACTGTATGCTCCTGAAGGCAATTCTAGTCCTGTTGTATGTCTTAACTGCCTGGCACCTTTTTCCTCCCTCCTTCTGTACTTAACATTGAGGTAGAAGTTTCAACTAGTATTTAAACACACAAGGAAATTAATGCAATCTTAGTGGGCAAATAGTCCAATGACCTTCAAAATTTACTAAAACCTTCACAAGGTGGCTATAAAATAAGTAACTGAAGTAGCGGAGAAAAGTAATTCTAAACATGTCAGAAAAAGAGTATCAAAAAAGTACAGCACTGAGCTGCAAGACATTTTCTTCATCTATTGGATTTAAAACAATTCAGTGGTGCTTTTTTAAAAAAATCCTCCATCTGAAACAAATGAGAGAAACAGATTATTATTTTTTTTATGACAGCAGAGATACACTGCTATCAAAGTGAGGAGTACACAATGAATTTTTGAAGGCATTAACTCTTTTGGACAATTATCTAAATAGAGGTAATTTATAATGGTTGGCATCAGTTAAGCATTGCTTTCATTTCCTATAAAAATACATGTTTAAGTATGTATATGTAGACATCCACGTCTTGCAAAAAAAATTTGCATTCTTTCTTAAGTTTATAAGGAAGATCAAAGTAATAGTAATCTTTACATGGAAACTTAAAAGCCTTATTTTCATACAAAATTTAAATGTAAGGAAGACATATCAACATAAGATTTTTTTAAGTTTTACAACCCCTGTTAATACTAAAATAAGTTTATATGAATACCTAAATAAAGCTAGTCAAACTACTGCTGCAGGGGCTGCTGTTAGTTACCTTCACTGTATGCAATGCTACAGAGTAAATGAGGTCCAAATTCCAGTTGAAAGAACTTGGTTAGCTTGAATTTCATCCTATTGATTTAATTATTGGCAGGAATGTGAAAATACATTCAGTGTAAGAAAGCTGTTAAAGCCAAAGGAAAAGAAAAATCTTATTCTTACAGCTATTTTCCAAGAAAGATTAGATGTTCCAGCTTTAATGCTGCATTTTTAAATCATGGGGGAAAAAATAAGTTCATGAGTAAAGGAAGACAGATACTGTTTACAAGTCTTCAAGGAGAACATTACACTGACATTAAAGGCAACTTTGCAGACTCACTTGAAATGTATCAATTTGTAATCTACACATTTACAGGAGCTGCTCTGCTCTAAAAGCTGTTTCCCAATCTGTGCCAAAACATGTGAGGCTGCGTAGCATACTTCTGATGATAGACCTCCAGGCTCTGTTTCTCCATAATTGATTTAGTTATTAGTTATGCAGGGGAGAGAAGAGATCCCTGAGGCTTAGTAAAACAGTATTCAGTTACTAAAAGCATCCCTTTGTGAATTAATGTCATCCTACCAGTTCTTTCTGCTCATTATTCCTTCAAGTCTTGTTTTCCTGGACACCAGCTGTCACAGAGGAAGTCTCCAGCCTTTTCTTCTCCTGCCTCCTTGGCTGACTGAAGTTGCACCAGCACGGTCTGGAGTGTCTCCTTCACCACCTGGATCTCCCTCTGCAGAGACTGTGCAAGCTTTATTAAGGAATAATCTATAGGTGATTGGCAGTCCCTTTTCTCTTTCCAAGTTATTAAGTAAATTCTTGTTCTGCTGCTCATGACAGATGGCCACGGCTATCTAATTGTAGCTTCAACTTCTTCCAAATTGTTTGGATTAAATATTAATAAATTTCTCACACTTGCTTTCAAAAGAAAAATCCAGGCAAACTCAAGTTCTCAAGTAGCATTATTTAGCACTTTAAAAAAGGGAGGGGATGTGGCATACTATTCTCATGGGAAGGAAGAAGATAAAATAATTGTGCCATGGAGGCAGCAGCACTAGCTGTGAGTTCCCTGCTGGATGAAGGGTGGATTCTTAAGACAGAGACACAGACCTGAGTGGATCAGACCCCAGATGAAGGCAACAGGGCAGTGAGAACAGTCTGAGACATAAGCCAAGTGACTGCAGCTTGTGTGGCATTAGTAAACTCAGCAGCATGTGCTGTGCAAGGCAGGGTGGTAATCTAGGTAAGCTGCAAAATGAGCTTACAGCAGAGAAAGTGTTCCTGCACTACTTACCTCCAGAAAACCTTAATGTTAACTGAATTATCAATATAATTGTTATGCAGAATACGAAAATATAAAGCTATATGAGTCTCCACAGGGAATGCTTTGAACAAATTGAAAAGCAAAGAGAGCAGTAGCAAGGTTGTACTGTTGTACACCAAAGAAGAGGGCCACCTGCAAACTATTAAATAATTCAGTATAAAAAGCTTCATTTTCCACATTTTACTTACCTCTGTCTAGTTCAGGTTTCCTGCAATGCATCCAGGAAGAATGCATTGACGGCTAATGGCTCAGCTTCTGGAAAAGACCTTCCATTTCCTTCTTTCCCCAATGACAGCGGGAAAGGTGTCAGGTGCTGGCAACTAGAATACAAGGGGTGCAGCACTGAACAGACTGACAGAAGAAGGTGGGACATGAAGGGAGAGAGTGGCAACTGCTGACAGGTGAACATGTCTTTAAGTGGCTGTGCTTCCTAGGCAGGACAGCTTTTTGTGCTATGACTAGCCTCTCCTGGGAATAAGCAGTTTGTACTATCAGTACATTGGCTTTTCTGTTGATAATCTCACATCAGTAAGACTGTTAATTATTGAAAGAACTGCAAGGACTGGGTGTAGCTCAACAAGACAACCAGACTTATCTTCTCTTTCATAGCTTACACTATGAGGAGAGGAAAACAAGCAAAGGCAAATCAGAGACTGCTGAAATGCTAAACCAATGACCAAGTCTATGTGAACAAGCCCTAGAGCCCATCCCAACCACATCAGGTACGGCTGAAGGGCAAGGACCCCAAAAGACAGAAATGGGTTCCTTTCTCGCAGTATGTCACAAAATTATCTCAGAACCTCACTTTGAGGGAAGTGAAACAGGATGACACTGAAACAACTCAGTTTCAAAAATGCAATGCACAGAAAAGATAATGTACAAGGACAGGCTTCATCCTTTACAGAGCTTATATGTTATGAAATGTTGTTTTACTTGACCCCAAAGTCAATGCAATGCCAAGAAAAAAAGGCAGCCTCAGGTTATGTGACTGTAAAAAGTGAGTAGCTGCTTTTGAAACATTGCAACTAGAGTGGACTGTGGTAAAGTTATACAAATCACTGCTGTTTCAAGAAGTCATTATTATGCCTTTGGAAAGTCTTTTGGCTGCTTTTGATTCTGTTATCAGTTTCTCAGAGTCTCATCTTTGTGCATTTACTAGGATGTTTTGCTCTTAATGTTCGTGCATATTTCTAATTTCTGGACAGCTCTGTTAATCTAAAGGTTTTCTGTCTCTGATTACAAATAATAGCAGTACATGCAAAGCTTTTCCTATCCAAGGATCTCAAAGCAGCGTACAAGGACAAATTAATTATGCTTTGCATCTTCTCTGAAGTAAGAAGGCTTATTATCCTCTTATAAGTGGTCCTGGACTCTCCACCTCTCTGCAACTTAATAATGAGGCTCTGCTGAAAATCTAACTGGTAAAAGAGAAATTCTTCAGCTTATGAACACCACAAAGCCTCTGAAATTTAATTACTTCTGATGTGTAGTCTCTGACTACATGCTGTTACTTGTAATATCCCGAGCACTTAAAAAATTCTTTTCAGGTAGAGAGAAAACACAAAATTGAAATATTTCACTGTCAGTGGATGAAAAATCTTGAAGGATGGAAGAAAATGAGTGAGACAAGTAAAGAAACCCCTAACCACCAGAAAGATGGAGCAACACAAAAGATGATGGGATAGTCTAACTACAGCAAGTTTCAATAACCTCATAAATACTATCACAATCAGGTGTAGACAAGTAACTCTCAAACAAGCCTTTATGACTAAGGAAAATATATGGTCTGTGGCTGAGCATGGAATCTCTATCCACATACAGAGGCTATAACTGGATAAACAGCTTCACCCATTTTAAAAAAATTCAAATAACCATTTTTGCATGGGTCCACATGCAAATGTGCCCTTCATGCTTAAATTCTCCAGCCAGTATTGCAAAGAGTGAGCCAGTATCCAAGGCAGAAGCAAGACCTAGTTTCAGCTAGGAATATTTTCTAGTCCTGCTGTCTTCCTGTGAAAAACTGACAAAAATCTCCCCAATGTCTCATAAACAGTAACTGAAAGTACTTGGGAACAGCTTCACACCAAGACAACTCACATTCAACAATGCTGCAGCTCTAACATTGTATTCCATTAAGCTTTTCCACCTATTGACTTCCTCTCTTTAAAAAACTTAAGCATCACGACAGAGTCCACAATTTACAAGGAGACAAAAAGCAGATCTAATCACTGTAGACTTAATTTTTGGAAAAAATGAGCCCATCAATGCAGCTTCTGTTCTTTCAGCAGCAATGTTTAGGGAAAAGAGATAAAAGTTAGATACTATGAATCAAGTGCCTTCCATAGGAAAGGTTAGAAATTAAGAGTATATATTCTAAGACAAAAGACCTTACAAGGACAATCAAGGACTACCACTAAGTCAAAGTAAGAGCCCATGGCATTTTGGAGAAGAATAGCAATTTTTGGACATCTGAAGAAGAAACTAATTCTTGAAGAACAGAAATAATGAAAGAGGTTGGTTTGTTTTTTTATTGGTTAACTATTTTGCTTGTTTCCAACAGCTAGAAGTTACAGTGTTTGGAGACAGAAACTCTGCTATATGCACCACCACCAAACTGCACATGTCAGGCACCAGTACGCATGGAGGGGCCAGCCAGCTGGAAAGTGGCTCTGCAGGAAAGGTCCTTGAGGCCACAGGGGACAGAACTGAACATGTGCCAGCGATGCTTCTTGAGGCAAAAGTGACCAACAGCCACCATCCACCAGACTGGAATAAGATAATGACTGCAGGTGGACAATGCTGTTACTTTCACTATACTCAGCACTGGTGAGTCCCATCTGGGTGCTGTAGGTGCCACAGTAAAAGCTAGACATGGACTCTCAATGTGACTCACAGTGGGAAGGGCTCACACTCCTGTCATCTAAAATAAAAGGATACAATTCCTCCCTCTCACTCTTGTGGGATCCCAAAATTTCTTACAGGTTCACGCAGGGTGAGATTCCTCAGTGAGGTACAGACAACTCTAAATTCTACACTCCCAATTCTGTTGAAAACCTACTCTGGTGTACAGCAAGATTTGTATGAGAGCCTGCCATCTGCTAAAGGTCAAAGGTTAGCAAAGTGACCTGTAATGCTTAATAAACATTTAGGCACAAAATTCTACTTTCAAATTCACTGATAAAATGTCCATTTTGAGGATAGGGATGAAGATTGCTTTTATAATAATACTGCAGCCAGGTTTTCTTCCAACAAAGCATTTTCAGGAGGAGGAACTATTACATGCATTGAAATTGTCTATCAAAATGTAACTGCTAATTAAGAACAAAAATGACTGTGAAATTGCAATATAGGCTCCATTTAATTTTAGTGGGAATTCCAGGCCTTTACTGTCAGCAAAGTAACACCTCTCATCAGCTCTGCAGACACCAGAATGAGTCACCTCTCATCCTTTGGTTTTTCCAATTAATGATGTGGACTGTTTTCATACACTTGCTAATGATTAACCATAATTGAATGTTTTGTGGGTTTATTTGGTTATACTGTGTAGAATTTAGCAGATATGTCATAGTACTACAGACAGCTCTAACATACACACCCATTGTTTCATGCTTTTTGTGCAAAAGCAGAGTTTAATATTTGCTGTGAGAGATTTCAGTAATAAATTAGAATTGCAAGTGGGTCTGTGCCTATATTCAGGACCAAGAAATATCACTGAATTTCTCCTTTGTTCAGGTCATGCTGGCAATTACAAGGAGCAGCATGGTTGATTTAAGTGTGCTATCCCATCAAAACACAGACTGAAAAACAATGACATCTGGGTTTTTCCTTCTAATTCAAACTTAATTATTAATCAAAGCTATGACACACACTAAACACTGGCAAATGGCTTGAGAGCACCAGGAATTTATTTTTCTCAGTGGAGCCTTTAAAAGTCTTTTAATAGTCACACAATAGGACTAATTTACATCTGTGCAGCCCCCAGTTAGATTTTTGACCTAGCACATTTTGTAACATCCATGTGCAAGGCAGTTTTTGGGGGGATGACGGGAAGCGTGAAAATAACCAGTGAATAACAGTTTGAAAAACTTACCCGGCTTTCATTACAATTTCAGATCTTTAAAGCCCCTGCTCAGTTCTACAGATTTTTAATGAAGGTTGCATAATTGTCCTATATTTGCAATGGGAAACTGTTTTATTTAAGACCAAATAAACTACCGTGCAAACAACGTATACATCTCTTAACCATAAATTCTTCTACTGAGGCTAATTGTTGTCTCCTATCTCAGTGCTAGTTCCTGCAATATACTGAAGTTACCAACGCATGAAAATTTATTTTATAGGCACTGACCAGTTTTTATTTAAAAAAACCCCATAACAATCTACAGGTCTGTAACACTGTGGCAGCTATTTTTCTCATTCCTTTTTGAAGTATAGCACAGTGATTACATGTACCAGATGGTAACATTTTATGAACATTGATCTGGACTACTTCTGAAATAGCAACTGAATGTTAATGAGGGGTAGCTGAATCGCTGAACTGCTTCTTTGTATTGTTCCTATGTTTTAAACACTGTTTCTTACTCTGGGACTGATGGTCTTGCTGGGACCAGGATATCACAGAATGTGCATAACATGAGCTGAATTTCATGGACAGAGGAAATCAGATATCTATCAGATAACTGTAGCTTAAAACAAGGCTAATCTAAAACACTTCTGAAGCTTCCTATGACTAATTTCATTTTTTCAACTAACTCTTGCAGTTTGAACAGCTGTGAAGAAATATGCATGCTCCATACAAGTATAAATACTACTATTTGACATACTTGTAGTGTATTATCTTCTGGAACCAAAAATGCAGTTATCCAGCTTATTTCACCTTACCTAGTAAATTTTAATTATGATCAGACCAGACTGTTCAAAAGGTCATTGACTTAAGTCCCCTGCAAAGTACTGGTAAGTAACTCCCAGTGTTCTTCTGTTAGGGCAAATAAGAAAAACTCAATTGAGAGTAAACACATGTAAGGGAGAAAGGAATTAGACACTTCACACACAACCAAGCATGCCCACTGTAAATATAATTAAAAGAATGTCAGATCTTTCTTTATATTGTCTGTATATTGAAATGCTTAGAAAAGAAAGATTTGAAGTAGTAACAAATTGCTCACTGGATTTCTCCCCTCTGATGTAACTTTCCCTCACCCGGCACCATTCTCCCTTCCCTCCGCCCCTTAAAGTTTATCCTTCTGATACCTTTAAATAAATCAAGTTCTTAGAATAGGAATTTTGCAAGGACTTGGCAACTGATGCCAAATTACTTAAAACACAGTGGTATTTTCACACACTACTTTTCCTCCTTTCTCTAAACTATCCTCAACTCAGCTTAGCAGGAATTGAATCCTTTCTAGCACCATCATCACCTCAGCTCACCTTCAGGTGTCCGCAGGGCCTCCTCTGCTAATCTCTCCAACCTGAACTTATTATCTTTCTTCATTATCCCCTTGACTGACACCTCTTCTTCACAAAAAAACCTAACCAGCTAGGCGCTCTCATCTTCCTTGGCCTCACTGGTTCTTATTTTCTTTATCCTTTCTCAGAAGAACAAAATCTCTTTTATGAGACATTTTTCCTATGAAAGTCACAAATGAAACAAAACTCTGCTCTGAAATTTTGAAAAATGCCCAGTAAATGCCTCATAAAGATTAATTAAACTTAAAAAAAGATACTGACACATGAGGTCTGGAAATAGATAAGGTTGCATAAAACAACATCTCACCTGGTTACTTGCACTGGAATATTAGATTAAACTGTGTAAAATGCCACATGATACATCTGTTGCCCATTTTTTTCAAATGAAAAGACACCAAACTATATGTAATAATATACACAGTCTGAGTAAATAATGTAGCATTTAATTTAGCTAAATCATGTTGAGAAATGCAGGTGCATGAACACTTGTATCCATGTAGCTTTTGATGCATTGTGTACTTACTTGTACGAGATTACAAACAAAAGGATAGTAACAGTAAAATAAAGGCTTTTCAGTGCCTAATCTTAATTTACAAAGAACTAACTTCTATTTAAATCAATTAAAGCTGGATCAGACCACAGTGAAAATGCACTATAGGAAAACTTACTACATAGACATGCCAATTTCATCAAGACAATCAATTCTCCCATTCTCAATGTGTCAAATCTACAATAAGAACCAGCATTCCACATGAATCTGAAAGGCAAGTATTCACATACATACTTACATAGATTGATACATATCCATAACTATAGCAAAAAGGATATGAATAACTCCTTCATCAACTCTGCAGGTGGAACTTTGCAATTGATCTTCCAGATGCACCAATTTCTCACTTATTGCTTCACATTTTTCTCCCAACTCTGCAGAAAATATGAAGAACTCCTACAGAAAGTTGAAAAAGAAAAGAAAAGTATATTTGCTGCTGGCTGCACTTTTCTACATCATTTGCATCAAACTAAAGGGAAAATAAAATATTAGTAAGGCAACACGAAGCTTTGCAAAAGACATTGCCTAAAAGCAAATTCCCCCATTAAAGAGACAAAAGCTGTTACTGTATAATAAATTGGTGATTTATATGAAATGGAATGAGTCTGTGGTCTCAGCCTACTTCCCAGCAGAAAAAAAGTCATGATCTCACTTCCAGCAGATGATTAAAGGGGTGTGAAGACCAAACTGCTCTCCCTCTTCCCTGTTGTCTTACCACAGCAGGGGAGGGAAATCTCCTGCCGACCACACCATTTAGGTTCCAAATTTCAAGCTGTTTATGTAAATATGATTTACGCTTTTAGGTAATTTAAATATTTCAAGCAGCATCACTTTTTGTACCTCTTATATACATAAAATGTACTTACGTTTTTGAAGAAAAATCTGGCTAGAATACTTTGGAACTTTGTTCATCCAATCAAAGAAAATGCATCAAAGTCTTGGAGATTACAAGATGAAACCATACCTTTTTACTCAGTTATCATTAGACAACAAAATTTTCAAAAATAATGCTTCTCTGCTTACAATTTATACAGACAAACACTTCTTCTATTTTATACCAAAGTCCTCCAATAAGTTTTCTTTTAGATACACTGTACAAGAATAATTTCTATCTTTCATATTTTTCAGTGAGTACTACTTTGAGAAATGGCCCATGTAAGCAGCAAATATGAAGAAGGGAAAAAAAAAAAATTTCAGTCAATTTCTGCAGCACTGTGACAAACCTTTCCTCTCCCTCCCATAGCACCATAGTGCTGCCTGCAGTGAATGACAGGGGTTATTCATAAGAAAAAATATTATGGTGTCAAGATGAAGCTCTGTTGGAGCCATGTTTTTAAAAAAATGGAGTAATTTATCAGCTAGAATCCAGAAAACTGGAGTTTCTCTAGACCTGGTGTATGCACTCATTCATAAAGTCTGCATGTGGCCATGTACAATTTACAGAAAGTATTTCTCTGCTAAAAGATAGTACTTGGGGTCCTTTGCACTGATCTATTGCTATAAGAGCAACCAACAGTGGTTGCTAAAGAAAAATCTAGCCTTCAATCAAAGGCCTTCCAAATAAATTTTCCTAATACTTATTGGAATGCTGCCCATTGTGAAACAATCTGAGCTTTGGTAAACACACTTACCAGGCCTCAGTTATGTGCTATCCTTTCACTTTGCATCACACAGTGCATAGGCAGCGTCAAATACGAGGAGAGCTTTGCTTGCTGGCACATCCTCTGTTATAGCACACAGCTTTGGCCCTTCTGCTTTCCTAGGGCCCCTGCCAGACATGGCTATCCAGCAGATTGTTTTTAAAATGAGAACAAGGGAGGAGAAAGAAAACACCCTCCTTGCAACAACTAGGAATGTCCTTTTCTCAAGACCATGGACAGAAGATGAGGAAAAAGTCTTCCATCCAGCAGCTAAATTATTATTCAGCATACCAGCAGGACTCCATATGCTGTTAGGAAGTGGGATAACATAGGCAATTTCTATCAACAGAAAGCTCTTTGGGAATCATTCTGTGACCTGCATGCAAAAATAGATGACAGTTGTCTATAAGACCTTAGGTCTCTGGCTAAGAGAGTCAGTAAATTGCAAAAAGCATGAGTACTCTGAAAGCACATCTAAAATTACAATCATGTAGAGAAAGCTCCACTTTTAAACACTGATTTTTCTCTAACAGTTAGTTACATGTAAGAAAATCGGGTCTTCACATAACCATCATTTCAAACAGCAGCTTAATTTCTCTTTAATACAGCCATAATAGCGTAGGGATAAACTATTTCTGCATCTACATAACCCAGCTGCCTTCTTAGTTGAAATGAGAAGTTCCTCCAATATCATAGACAAGCATCATCTCCCAGGAACTTAGTTGTAGGTGTCATGAAATATGCAGGAAAACCATCACAAATATGGGTGTGAAATATTTTTTAAGGTGAAATTCTTCTGCCTTCTCACATAAAGTAGAAATTCTCATTCGTTCCCAGATATGTGAGAGTTTGATGCAAGAAACAGTAAGAACAGTGTTCCAGCTGATGCACTGCTGTAACATCAGCATATTGCATCAAGAGCAGAGGGAATGGCTTCTGGTTTATTCTTCTGCATTTCCTTTTACTCTTCTACAAAGTGTTTTAGTCACCTATGAGCAACAGTTCCTCAACAGCATTACTCAAGGAAAATGTTTGATCGGCTTTTCCAGTGCAAATGCCTTCTGCACTCTTGAAACTAGTTCAGCAATTTTATGTAGAAGAATCAGTATTGTAGTAACTAGATTAATCTAATTCTATTAGGGATTAGAATCTATATTAGACTCTTTTGTCATTGTGTTGAACAGTATGACTCCCAAATATATGTTTAAAATTCATTCTTCCTACAGAGGAACTTAAGTAAAAAGTCACTGCCTTTGTTCCAAATAGCAATGTTGTATTCCCAGTGAGATACAAGCCTTAGTAGACCTCCAGCAGAGTTACAAAGCCATATTTCTTTTACCTGCCCTAAACTTTCTCTCTCTTGTAACAGTTAAAATAATTCAAAATAACATAAACAACAACTACAGTTGTTGCCTTGCAGGCAGATACTTCACATTACGGCACAAGGTTTTAAACAGTGACCTACTGTTGGCAGAAGTGCTGTATGTTTACCCTTGACCTTTGCAGAAGTTAATGGCAATTATCAGCTCATGAAACTCCAAAACATCAGGCCAGGGCACCTCTTAAATAATTTCTAGAAACAAAATGCAACCATCCATATGTTTGTCCTGATTGAGCAGATGCTTCAGTCACATGCAAGCTAAGTGCACATGCCCCCAGATAATAAGCTCCACAGTGCAGGTGGAGGAAGCATTCATTCCTGCTCTGCATCCCAGATTTACTGCCCCACGTGCATTGTCCTGGGCAACTGCTGTAGATGTGGAAGGCAACACGGCCACTGAGAACAGGTCTAATCTCTGAGTCTGAAAATAATGCATGTTACTTATAATCAACACCATCATGGCAAGTTTGACCAGGAAGCAGCCAGGGACCACCAAAGCCCACTCTGTGACTTGCAGTATGACCAAGCCTACTGTGAATGTCCTTGGCTGGTGTCGGTATACCTGGCTCTTAGCAGCTGACAAGGGACTTGGTTCTGGTTGCATGGTACTGCTGCTCCAGGACTAAACTGCGTTTGCTATGAGCAAATTTTACTCCTGCAAACTTCTCTTGCTACAAACCAAGATGGTTACATTTGATTTTGCCCTTAAATAGCACACAATAACTACTAGTTGTCCTGTTTATCAATACCTTTATGTGATTGAAGACCGACTTTCAACCAGACCAGGATTTCTAAACCTTATATTTCTATTCCTTTCCTTCTTTTCTGCACCCTGTTCCTGTCTTCTACAGATTCAGGTGTCCAATCTAGTGCCATAGTCCTCTGGAGGCTTTGGCATTCTCAGCTAAGCACAGTAATTATTTCTGTCTTACAACTGACATTCCCATTAATGAGGCTGCAAATGACATTTGCCCTTTCTTAAACATGATGAAGGTAATGAGTCCCACTACATTTGTAGTCCACTATAACCCTAGATTCTTCTTCTGCAGTATTGTCATCTTGGCGGCTATTTACCATCTGTATACATAAATAGGACTCTTTTTCTCTCTGAAATGTAATTTGCACCTGTCTTTTAACATATCCCTTTTTATTGATTTCAGGCTACTCTTTCAATCTCTCAAGAGCATTTGGAATTCTAATCCTAATTGAAATTATGTTGACTGGCACATAAAACTCCTGGCCTACCTCCTTTTTAAAGGCAAATACCACGTCTGCCTTTTAGTGATCCCCTGGGACCTCAAGCTTCCTCTAGGAGTTTTCAAAGAAGCTTGTTAATGGTTTGGAGATTGCTTTTCTTGGCTCCTACACACTCAGAAAAAATTTCACTAGTCTAGCCTGACTTGAGCACATCTCATTTGCCTTAGGATCCTTTACTGTGTTTGCCTCTTGCTACCTTGTAGCAAATACAAAGAGCACTACATATTTGTACATAGCTTATCACTTTTAGAAGGACCAAAAGCAAAGAAAATAAGAAAGAAAAAAAATAATTCTGAGCTCATTTCTTTTCTCATTCACCTTCGTTATTAGAAGACACATGCTTTCTTTCACCTATCCCTTACATTTAACTTAACCCTGAACTCCCTTGTCATTTCACATCTTCTGCTTACAGTAACTTAGTGTGCTCAGTGGTCTTGCTGCTTCACTCTTACACTGCACAGTACCCTTTTAGGGTCATTCTTAGGAACATTTTTGTCCTTTCCTTTTCAACACTCCTTTGAGCCACTGAAAAGCTGCTGACATAGATATGTATTCTGTGACTCTGCTTGCTCCTTTTTACACCAAAAGAAGACAGTGCTATACTATAAACCTGATGTCTTCTGGAGAATACCAAAGAATATCTGCTGATTCCTCCTCCTCCTACAGAGCTTGTCCTCTGTAAACTCCCTTGTTGCTTCTTCCCTGAGTTTGTTTAGGTGAGTTTTTCTTTCATGGAGGTAGCTATCCACCTTTTCTCAGAAAAGGGGTCAAAGCTGTTTCCCAGTTACTCTTGCAACCTTCCACTTACAAACTGCTAGCTTGTTCCATCGGTCTCTTTATGTGTATTTAGGACACTTCAGCACTACAACACACTCCTCACTTTCTCATATGCAACAATTTAGGCATAAAGCTTTCCAGATAGTTGTTTTGCAACTGTGACCTACCTCCTTCCCAACATCACACACTTTCCCCACACTCCCTTCACTTGCACTGACCCCATTCCCTACTCCACAGGGATACAACACCACATGAGAGTGTTAAATGACTCATCAGAAATACAGTCCAATGTTGGCAATTCTTCCCTTCATTTATCTTCCATTACAGCTATGGAGGAGTATCCTTGGAAAAGCATTTATGCAGGAATAGAGCTTTTCACTGCCTTCCAGCACCCTGCTGTAAGCTGACAGCAGTCTTCCCATTCTCATTCCTAGTAGACTGAAGATCTTCCCCAATTGCAGACTTCCTAAAATGAGAGCACACTACTGTACTGGCTTATTTAATTAAACTGAGACAATTCCAGTTCCTGCTGTGGGAGGATAAGGCTATTTACCAACTTACCAATAAAAATTCACAGTGGGTCAGGACTTGGAAAAAGAAAGAAATGCACCATACTGTTTTCCAGTGACAATACCCCGCTGTACAAGGAGTCAGCATAGCTGGGTATCATTTATGGGTGGTTGTTAGTATGGTTCACTCCCATCTCTGCTCCCGAGTCACTAAGATGTGATAATCTGGAATGGCTAACTGGCTGCTCTCCTGCAGACAGTGGGGAGACTGACAAGAAAGGATTCGGGGACCAGAGTGTCAAAGGAACATTGAGGCAAAGCCTTAATATGGTACAGGGTGCTGACAGTTTCACAAAGCTTTTATAGAGCTGTCTAAAAGTCAACATCAATCCAGCTGTGGCAGTGTGGTAGAGCCTGGCTGTCTAGTGTATTTCCTTTTCCTCCATTTGTATCATTACTTTCTATTATCCTTATACACTTCCACCCCACACCCCCTCCCACCCTCAAAACTTCAAAAGGGCAAAATTTCTCCACCTCTGAGGACTCTAAGATATTAAGCTTTTACTGAATACTTCTCTGTGGCAGCCTTGTATAGCTGTGAGATCTGGTGCCCTCAGTATTTTGCCCTGGTGACTGTAGGGCCTTTTGCTACCTTTATCCCACAGGACTACCTGCCCCTATTTCATATCATCTGTGGACACAAGCACCTGCACAGTTTTGCTTTAATTCACAGCAAAGTTCACTGATCAGAATGGACATTTGCATTTTCTGCATTTTCACCTTCATTCTCAAGGCTTCCTGTTCTTATTTATGTTGAACTCACACAAAACAGAGCAGTCTGTCCTAGGCCTGCTCTCATGTCACATTCTCCTTGAACACAAGGTCAACAGTCTGAACCTCTCACAGTTAGATTATCTATCCGAGACCTTTCCAGCTGACCCAGTCTTTGGATTCACTGGTGGGAATCTAAAGAAATGCCTCATCTGAATAGTTATCCTAAACTGCAGTATTTATTTAGTATGTGCTTGGCTGAGCATTTGTACTTGACAGGTGGCATGTATGTTATTATGGAAGGTGAACTGGAGGTTACTTTTTCATGTAATTTTATTTGCTGGATACAATGCTTGGATACTAAATTTCCTTTAGAAGTAAGTTGCAACCCAAGGAGTACTGATGTAAAAATGGGCCAGACTGAAACAGTACAGCTCTTAGAACCACTATAGCTCTCCTTAAACAGGTATTACCTAAACTCTTAGTTTGTAGGTAGACAGATTTTTGTATGTAAGCAGATTTTTCTCATAGGAAATGCATTTCATGTCACTTAATTATCCTAGCTTTCTTAAATGCATGGACTAGGATCTGATATATTTTTGTTTATGAAAATAGTGTAAAATTACAAACATCCAGTATTTTTATTAAGATGAAGTTCCTATTACCCTGTATTCTGCCACAGTCTATTTGTATGCTTTTATACTTCAAAAGTAAACTCATTTTAGTGGTACACAAGAAAACAGGTTAAGCATCGTGATTTTGTTCCATTCCTAAACATCGAGACAGGGCTACAGTAAGGCTGGTTAATATTCTTGGTCCTATTTTTCCCAAACATATTCATCCTGTTGCTGGTATGTGTTAAAAACGTTAGCACAGGACTTAACTATAAACTCCATGAAATACTCAGCAACTTTGCCACTATTTTCAATGCGGAAAAGAAAAAAAAAAAAAGAAAAAAGAAAAGAATAAAGGAATGGGCCCACTCTTACTCTTATTGTGTTGCTTTTCTAAGTGCTCACACACTCTCTAGCCATTTTTATCCCAAGGTAACACTATAAAACCCAGTGTCATTAGTTCCAATTGAGACAAAGTCTGTACAATATCACCACTTTATACTGCCTAAGAAACACTTACCTCAGATAAATGACCCTCTGTTCCAAATGAAATGTCTTCCATAACCTGTTAGAGATAAATTATTGAGTATACAGTAGATACATGCTACATAAACATTACAATTTCAATGGAACTCATAAAACCCATATAGCACAATAAAAATTTATATAAGCTGAACAACTGCATCAATTTGCTTCACATGCATGAAAGATTTAAATTGCATTTGTAATGGGGCAGTGGCAGACACACAATATTTAAAATTATATTTGAATGCATTTTATTAAAGCCTGTCTGGCTTCCCAGTTAAAATCCACAAGGAATACTGCCTCTAAAACTGAAGGACTAACTACAGATTGAAACAAAGTTTTCTATCAAGTTCTTGCAGATCTGCATTCAAGAGTCTACAGAAGTTTTTTTGGCACAAACCCTGTAAATTACTTCGGGTAGGAGAATGGAGTGACCCCACTGATGTTTTCTGCTGGTAACATATGCTAATTACAGTCAGTTCCTCTTTCAAAACTTGCTTCATCTGTGAAGTCTACAAGAAATTTCACTGATTGGATGAGGAGCAAAGAAATCTGATTGTTAACATTACTGGAAAATCACTCATCACGCACTACAGTGTTGATAATCTTTAAATAAACTGAGATAGGCATATTGCTTTGGTAGAGCAATACTTAGTTATCACAGGTATGTACATATGCATATAAAAGTGCAAAATCATTAATCTGCCACAAAATCATCATTGTTACTGAATCCTATTTTCAGTAATTGATCTGAAAACAGGTTGCTTAGATTTCTTTTGCCTGTCATATTAACTTTCTGATTATATTTTTACTGCAAAATGCCTGTAAGCCTTAAGCTTACTGAAATGCTACAATAGCCAGCTAAAGAGTTACCATTTTTACTACCGCACAGTACCAGATGCAGCTGGGGGGCATCATGCTGCATTACTATACACGTGACTGTACAGCAGTGATCTGGCCATTGTGTACAAGCCAGCTGCCTGTTGCTACTGAAATCCTTTCCAGCTTGGATCATTACAAGACCCACAGAAACACTGACTTTCAGTAATGTTTAATGCTGACATTTAAAACTAAGATTAAATTTAAAGTTTCCAAATTATTTTCAAAGCTCCACAAATACAACATTTAATTAAAACTCGAATGAATGCACAGTTTATTTAGCTTTTGAAAGGCTTTGTCCTTTACACATTGCACATTTGCCTCCTGAGCCACAGGCTACCTCAATGCAGAGTAATGAGTTACAGACCACTCACAAGGGCTATCTTGGTGCTTGCTATCACTAAATTCTGAAAAAATGTTGTATTATGTCTTGTGATAACTTCTTTTTAATGAGACACACCACACTAAATATTATTTTTTTCATGATTGTCCATTTGGTATCACTTAGAACACTCAATACCTTTTAAAAAGATAATCACATGAAGGCTTTACAATTATAGAATATCTTCCCAACACCAGAACCATCTTGAAAAGAACCCAAAACATCATCCCAGATGGCAAAGCTGATGTATACAGAGGTGAAGAAAAGATAGCAAGCCTTATCCTTATCCCTGTTCTCTACTCTTTTATGATGAAAAAGGGAGAAGTGATCTACAAATAATTCTCATGGGAAACTACTAAAAATGCTGACTTACAAAGGGTAAAACTACTGAATTTTGGATTTTACCTTGTAACTTTAATCACCTCAATTTTCTTGAAATCTAGTAGGTGTTTCTTTCCTTCATAGTGATTAAGAGGGAGCACTGCACAGCATGCCAGAGAGCAGAAGAAGAAGAAAAAAGGATAGGTCAGGAACTCAAGCCTGCAGGTGCACACATATCCATGTTCATCAAGTTACTCAGTGTTAGGGAGGTCCCAGCACACACACATCTCCCAGTTTATTAGTTTTCATTGCTGTTTCTGCTGTTATAAAAAGCTTTTGCTTACACATATGTTATCAACAAGCAAAAAATAAAGCAGGTTATCACAAGGAGTGGAACAAGCAGGCATTGTCTGAAGAAAAATGAAATGCTACTGTGTATTTTAGAAATCACCCAGATATGTATCTAACCATGTAGAAATGATTATAGCAATTTCCATCTCACTCACATGTCACCTAGGCAAAATAATTTGCAGTCAATTTAAAAGTATGGAACATTTCTGGGATGAAAACTGGAACCTATCTTTAATTCCTCAGAGACTTTGGAGAAAATCAAGCCTGAGTAGTCATAAAAAGACAAACTACAACTGCAATGATGGAGTACCCTAATTTCATCAATATAGCTACCAGCTGGAAAATACACGCTTATATGAAAATTCAAGAATCTGTATCAAATACATTAGACAAGTTGACTTTCACATGGCTGAAGGTAGTAATACTGCCTGCAACTTTGCTTCAGCATTTTTGTTTTAATGTTATGCTCTAATGAGTTATCTGTAATTGAGAGAAGTACATCTTATTTTTTAAGTAAGTCAGAGTGTTCTACAGATTTATTTTTGCTGGCCCCACTTTATTTAGTTTTGACCAAAACACTGTTAATGATGTTTCAACAAGCTGAGCTGTCAAAGCATGTGATTGTCTTCCCTGGTTAACAATTAGTGCTAAGGGAACCTAATTTTGAATTATGAAAAACTGAATTATATTTGGGATGCCAGTGTACCACATAAAAACTGGGGGAAAAAAATCAGCAGTGTCTTAGAAAACACAGTTATGAAAACTATAAAATAACTGTTGACAGCTAATAAACCTGTGCTCACATGACAGTAAAACATCAAACTTTCAAAGAATTTATATCTCACATATTTTTATACCAGAACATGTTTATGATCTAGTGAGGTTAGTTAATTAAAAATGTTACACAGTCCTTCTGCAAAGCAATATCTGAGGATCTAAGTGAAGGGGTCTTTTGAGTCACCTATTTTACTTTTCCTATAATTGTTATGTTTCTTATTTGGCTTTTTGCTTTCTAGTGAAACATATATAGTAAAGTTATAGCTATATGCAAGAACACTGTTTATAGTCTACATCAACAAAACCAATATTCACCCGACACTAACATTGAGCTAGAAATGACACAATAAATAACTGGAGAGCTTCATTTGTAGCATTTCACCATAAAGTAAATCAATCACCTGGGAATGAAATGTACCTTCCAAGGCATATATGTACATATGCCATTATTGACCTTTCCTACACTGTTTTGAAGTAATTCAGTAACATCTCAATACAAAGAACACCACTTTTTCCTTCTGCTTCAGTGACCAACAGTGCTCTCTAGAAATTCCCCAGTGGGGAACAGAGGTTGTGACACAGTTAAAGAGATTAACCATTTCTCCTAGTTTTGGCCAGGACAGGGTTAATTTTTCACAGAAGCTGGGAGGGGGCATGGCCAGACTCTAATACTATTTAATATCAGGACTCTCTCTCTCCTTTCCGGGCTGGGGCAAAGCTTGGTGTGGTGGGGAAGAGTCAGTTGGTATTTTGTTGCATTTTTTCTGTGTAAATTGTTTCTTTATCTTATAACTTTTGTTATTAATATTGTTGCTGTTACTAGTCCTTATGTTATCTCATAGTTGTTTCCAGTAAGTTGTTCTTATCTCAACCTGCAATTTTCACCTTTTTGGGCCTCCAATTCTCAGCTCCATTCCTGGAACAGGAACAGGGTCGGGGAGGGGTAAGGGGGAAGGCAGCAAGGGAGCAGCTTCTAGTTTGGGAGAGTCTCACTTGGGGCTGGGCACTAAATGGGGGAGTGCCATTCCTAAACCATGACATCATTCTAGAAACATGGCAACCAAAGCAAGCTACTCCTCTCACAGGGACACCGCAGCCTTGTTAAATAATATAAAACCAAGGATTTTGACAAAATCATGCTTTTCTATTAGGTATCCTCACTTGCTAATAAACAGCTATAAAAAGCTTCCCTACTAATGGACAACTATAAGTTTTTCTGTGAAAGTCATGTGAATGGTTAAATTTAAAAACTAAGGACCACACCACTATTTCTCTTTTTGTCCCAAATATTAAATTAGTTTTTAAATAAATAAAAATATCACTACCATATAACAGAGCACTTAAATGTTTCAGAAGTGGTTTGTTTTCCAACCAACGTCATTTAAAAATCAAGGCATATTCTCTCTTACACTTCAACACAATCAAAACTGGAAGTAAGCATGATTTGTCAGGGTTTTTTGCTTTTTTTTGTATTCTGCCTTATGATGAACTACTAAGAAATTTTAGGGATGTTATTCTGCTATAGCTCTTCTCTGTCATTCTTACTGAGACCTTATCAGTTTTACAACCTAAAGCATTCTCTTCTAGGTAAAACTTCTTTATCCCACAACAAAGAAAAATATCTCAGCCTCTGAAAGTATAACAGCAGGTGGCCCAGTTCTAATTCCAAACCCAGAATACAGTCGATATGTTGGAGGATTTTATGTTTACAATGGGCTGCCATCATCACTAATGCATAACTTTGCCTCAGTGGTCAAAGCTGCAGGCAGCACTGAAGCTGTGGAAAGCTGGTTGAGTAAGCCATAACAAAACAGAGCTGTGTTGCTCAACTCCTTCTAAATGTTGGGCAATACATGAGCAGTCTCAGATGAGCAAAACTGCTGCTTTTTTTTTTTTTTTCTTTTGAGTTTATCAGTCATAGGAGTGCTGTGGAAACAGACAAAGGACTACCTTCACAAGTCCTTCTCTGATGGCCATTTTCATATTTATACCTCAGCTTCTGAATGGATTTTGGCACATTCTAAAAACGGAGTTTATTCAGGACACTGGGTCAGGACAGATCCCAGGCAAAGGCATTTATACCATGAAATTCAAACACCTAGATGAAGAGTTGAAGTTAATGGGTAGTCTTCCAAAATTCCCTCTATGGTTGATAGAGGCAGAGAGGAAATTATGGAAAAACCAGTTCAGAAGGAGGAGTTTAATGGAATCATACACTTTCCTCTTCCATTTAAGATATGGGGAACCTGTTCCTCAAGTCCTGCAGCTCTCTCCAGAACCAGAAGTCACTTCACTTTAGCTGCCCAGATATCATTCTAGGATAGCAAGGTTAATTTTCAGGAAAACAATCTGGATTTCAGTGGGTGAAACAGGTGATGATCTACAGTACAAATTTCAAGAGTGCTACAGAAATAGTCACAAAATCCCAAACCCTCCAGAACTTCTAAGGTGCACTTTTGAAAGGTGAACACAGCTTTCCACAACCAACAGAACTCCTCACATTACTTTAGCGGACTAATCAGAAATACGATAGGGACAGGCAGGGGTGGAATCAAAGCCACAGCTGACCATTTCTAACAAAAACACTCTCTATGTGGAGTCCATAAACCATTTTCCTTGGGAAAAGACTACAAGAATTACTAAAGCCCAGTACGAAAACAGAATTTTACCAACAAGGGGAGATTTTACAGTAAAGTAAGGGTCTGCTTTCTACTAAGTTTCAGCCAGTATAAATGCAAAATTAGGCATCAGATTTCAAAGCAACACACAGT
Organism: Scytalopus superciliaris; assembly: GCA_013400415.1. Classification (NCBI taxonomy): domain Eukaryota; kingdom Metazoa; phylum Chordata; class Aves; order Passeriformes; family Rhinocryptidae; genus Scytalopus; species Scytalopus superciliaris. The sequence continues at coordinate 68,660 of VXBX01009475.1, forward strand.
TCAATGGCTCTTAACATCAGATGCAATTAAGCACACTTTATATTTTTGTCAACTAAATTCCATGACAGTAAAACTAACAACTCCTGTTGGAGGGTCTGTTTGTCACAAAGAGGGTCCTTTTGGGTGATGAAGTATTTTTAACAGCTTGTTTACCTTCGAAGTGCTGTTAAAAGACTATTAGATAGTAGTACATTTTCCAAGCAGGGATGGCATTCAAGATCAGAACATGAAAACTTAAAAGAAATTTGACAAACCTTTAAAGCTTCATCATTTTTTCCCCCTTTTTACTATTTGTTGGATGCTGTAAGCCTATTAGCATCTGAACTCAGAAGCCTTTGACCATTTCACTAAGGGAGGAAAACTTACTCTCCCCTCACTGTCTGCTAATGCAGATCCAGGCTAACAACTCAGCAGAACCAACTCAAGAGTGAAACTTGCCAGTGAGATGACGAACTTCGGTTATATACCTAATAATTTTTCCTTTAAATCCTGATGCACATTCTGTATTTATTGCCTAAATAATTTCCACATTTTAAAAAGACTGATGGTAAAAGGAAAAAAGGGTTGAAGGGCTTCTGAGAAGCTAATAAGCTATTTTATTCATGTTCCAGATCAGAGGCCAGATGTTAAGTTCAAACTTAACCTTGCCTGCTGACCTGTCACCAAGATTCAACTCCTCCTCTCAGAAGGAAAACCAGCAGTATTGCTTCAAATGCAGCTGTAGACTATTTCATGTACCTCTTTCAGCTCACTGTGTTTGCAGCAGGAAACAGTAGCCCACTCTGTGCCCTTTAGAAAGGGACCTTCTTTTCTTTTTTCAGACTCAGGTGGGCCATCAGCAGTCATCTCCATCTCATCCATTTGGTTCTCTTCTTCCTCAAAACCACAGCAACTGGTTTCTTTCAGCTGAAACCCTCGGATCAACAGCTGACATGCCTCCAAGTCAGCTTCCCACACTCTCTGGAGCAGCTGGCTCCCACAGCTGAAATAAAAGCCAAAAGAAAACAAAACTGCAGTTCAGGGAAAATAGTTGCTATTTCAAGTAACATTTAGACTAACTGCTTATTATTAGACAGGAAAATAGAAACAACAAAAAAACCCTCACAGCACCTCAAATACCCCCACAGAGATAACGAATGCTATATAAAACTGAGAAGCAGTAAAATTATTGCCTTATTACAAAGTCAATGACACAAAATCCCCTTTGAGCTAAGGTGTTGTTTCCAGCGGTAAAGGCATACACTGGTTACATGTGACTTTGTCCTGTTTGGACACAGATCCATGGGTCTACCGATCACAATCCGGCCTTCCTTTACACTATCAGATATACAGACCTGTCATCCTACAGTCATGTGGCTTTCCTGAATTTGATGTAGTAGATCACATATGAACAATCACAGTACTTACTGCATTAAATCAGCTCTAATTTTTTTTTTAAAATAGGTACACTGAATTTCTTGTTAGACTAAAGTGTGCTTACTTCAACACTGGTGAATCAAATTACATTAAACTATAATAGTCTTCCTTTCCTTATATTTCTTATATTTTTGAGTGTTGCCTTTATCTGTCACTAATGTGCTTTGGTTTCATTCTACTTTGTTATGCCACCAATGCAAAAACAGAAGCACTAGTAAACTCAAAATACCAAACTTCTACATACATTTAATCCATTATCATCTCTCAGGCATGTCCGTGTACATCACAAATACTGCTCCTGAGATTTGTCCAAGAGTTACATTCACCTGAAGTAAATGGGAGTTCTAGGCATTGATAGTTTTTCAGAACAAGACACTGAATACTAATCATCACACTGTTCGTAAGTCATGTGGGCACATCTCCGTTTAATACATGTTGTCTCTAAGGAATCAAAATATTAGGTTGCCTACTAAAACATAGCAGATCAGTGGCAGAGCCTGGGATGGGACTCAGAAGCAAGCATTCCCATGGCAATACACACTGCCAGACATCTAAATGCTACTATCTAATAACATTTCTAATAATAATTTTTCACAGTTCTTTTTCAAATTGTATCATTTACTATAAATATAATTGAGAGAAATTATAAGTTACTAAAAGAAGAAAAATAACCATTTGTTTTTACCTTTTCTGACTAAATTAAATACCAGCTTATTGCTTATCCTAAATGAAGGATAAAGGAGTTGCACTGCTTACAATTAATTCATTAATCTAACAAAGGTTATCTAATTTATAACTCCACAAATTCTACAGCCAAGCTGTAAAAATCACACTGAAATATATAAAGAATGAGAACAAAATTAGGCTTCAGAAGCTGAGCTATTGACCTGTGCTTAGAGTCAGTATATATGTTTACTGAAGGCATAATGCAGCATGGGGTCCACAAATCAGTCTCCTGCAGGGAGTTCAGAGTATCACTAATTAGAAAGGGAAAAATTCTTCGCTGGATTACACATCTGTGTTCCATCCAGGTAACATTTCACTTGCCAGGCGAGAAAAATAAAATAACCTCCACTGTTTCTCTACTTCTTAGTCACATCATCATGGTTACACAATCAAAACATTCCCCTGCAGACATACATAAGCTCATTTACTTGTTCTTTGAAAATGTTTGTTTGCAGCTATATATAATTTATTACTAAAGGCTAAAAAAATACTCAAGAGACCTAAATCATAATTTCCAATGGATAGGGGTTTTTTGCTATTTGATTTAATAAAGAGCACTATTGCCAAAATTAAGGCAGAGATGATGATGTGTGCTGTATTCACAGTGGAGAAGATGAAGAGCATACATACAAGGACACCATAATGGTGACTGGGCCATGACTCAGCTCATTGGTCAACATGTTTTTGACCATGTCTAAGTTTTACACACATTATAGTAATCAGCAATTACTGAACACACTGCTAACAGATGGTTTTTATTTGAAGGCCATCTTTGTTTTATCATGGTATCTCCAAAACTCTGATTTGTCTTGAGCTAAGATGGTATGCTGAACTTTTCAACTGAAATCAGTGAACACACATGTACTTGGATACTCTGACCGTAACTAAGCCCAACAAACCTAAGTTCCATCTTTTAGCCTGTATTTTGGAATCCAGTGCCTTGAAGCATTTGTTAAACACACCTTTTGAATAAAAATTACTTGAAAGCTGCACATAGCTGACACAGACACACAAACCAAATGAGTATTAAAAATTATGTTGTCCCCAGCATGCAAAAACTTTAGCTTTTACAATAAGTATAAAATGAAACTTAATTTAATTTCATAGTTTGGTTTATTCATATTCAATCCACATTAAAAGTGCATTTGCAGTATCCACAAACCCTCCATTGTGGCTGTACTGAACACAGTGAGATTTTTCAGGTATGCAACTTTTCAAAAAGATGGATCAAGTCTGAATCAGATTTCATATTATTCCTATACTTACAAATATTTTATGATGTATCAAGTTCTAGGTTTTATACACCTGTCTGTATATCACTATAAAAGCAGCATATGTGCAAGTTCAATGGCGGGGCCAGGAATAATTTGCTGGAATCCACAACAAATCACAATCCCTCCACCATTTATATAGACCCAGCAACACAAAATATACGTTAATCACCTACTCATTGTGAACTGCCAAGTGCCAGAGTACCCATGACTCCAAAGTGCCATCCTTTGTACAAACACATTACAATAATGGCCCTTTTCTCAAGACTTCTAAGTTTCAAACAAGCAACAAGAGCTAGGATAGAGACAAAGATGTGCAAAGGAACACAGTGGACTGAACATGGCATGTCAGTTACAGTACAACAGTTTAATTAGTTACACAAGTACCTGATTAGTTTAAGTGGTGTCAAACACAGTGAGATATCACAGTGAATGAGCATATTAAGGATTTGCAGAAGGCCAATAAAACACGTCATTAGATATACAAGATCTCCATCCCTCCAAAAAGGACACATGTAAAAAAGGCAGATGTGGTAGAAGAACACAATGGGCAAGTGATTGACACTAATGTCATCTGCGGATCAAAGTCGGTCTTTTGATATTAAAAAAAAAAAAAAAAAAAAAAAATCAACTGAGTAGGGGGTAAAAGATTGTGAGCAACCCTGACATTGGAGGCTAGTAGTTAGACTTGATGTGACAGAACAGAGGAAGTCAAAGGAGAAAAACAAAGTGAAACGAACAAGAGACAGAAGTGCTGACTTTCAGTGAATGAGTGGGGGGCAAGACTGCTTTTGTCAAGTCACGGCCAAGGAAACTGATGTTGAAGTAGAGTGAGATGCAAGGACTCAACATGAGTAATTTTTTAGCTGCCTGGATAGCTGGGACATGTCTTATCTCAAGGATACTATGCAGAAAGAATCTACAAGATCAGGCCTAAGTTGACTTGAAGAATAGCTGAGACATCCACAGCAGCACAAAAGGACACAGCAAAAGGAATTCTGTATTAAGTCAAGTTGATGATGATGAAAGAGCTGTCAGAGAAACAGAGCTGGTTTTGGACAGGAAGAAATTAATGTGGAACAGAGAAATTTATCCTTGAGTTCTCCTCATAAAATGGCAATTGACATTGTAATTGCAGATGCCTTTACCAAGTCCCAAGTAGTTTTCTAGGAAACACCACCAGAGATCAGAGGGTAAAAGAAAACTAGAGGATATATTCAATCTACTCGTGACATTGGGTGAAATTCATGTCAAGAGACATCCAGCAAGGATTATATCTCTCTCGAAGTCCAAAGAAATTGCTCCTCTGACTTTTCACAAGATTCCAGGAGATATCAATGGGGGCTCTCTCTATGGCTCTCAGCACAACATTCTTCTAAAGCTATTTATAGTGCTAATTGGAACTACAAGAACATGACTTTTCTATTGAGGGCTCTGCATACAAAAGGCACATTCAGTTCCTGAACATTATAGTCTAAATGAAAACATGCTCATGTAAAAATAGTCAAAAGATTTTATATTAAACTCTATTTAAAAAAACAAAATCCAAAGCAAAACAAAAGAAAGTCTCCCAAAACCTCCTCAAAAGCAAATTGGAATCAACACAGGAAGATGTCGCTACTCATAAATCTCATCACCTATAGTTTTCAGAAATGTCCCTTAGTAAGAGAATTGTTGAAAGTGGTTTGCAACATCCTGAGGTCAACACTGTGTGTTGAGAAGATGATGTTGCTTATTTTAAGGGAAATCCCTGCAAAAACCCACTTACTGAAAGCCAAGAGGGTGAGACTGAAGCTTAAAAGGTTACACATCTATTTAGAAACTGTATCATCAAAAATAACTTAAGAGAGGAGATTACCCATCACTGAGATACCCTAGACAACATCCTTCAAATAGGTGAGCCACACTAAAGTGCAGATTCAGGAAACTGTGTACTTACTTAGGACCTGGCACAAATACTAACACTGCATTCACTGATCCTAAAGGCAGTTTTCTCTGATTTAAAAAAAAAAAAAAAAAAAAAAAAAAAAAAAAAAAAAACAAAAAAAAAAAAGGCAAGCAAATGTAATGCAACAAAATAGTCTGGCAGAAAGAACAGGGATTTTCATTATGACAATTAAAATGATTGGAAATTTTTGAGGCTTGCAGAAAATCGCAATTTGAATCAAAAGACTGCTCTATATCCCCATTCTTTATTGAACTGTTGTACATACTAGGGAAAGTTTCTCTATATTTTGGTCACTCACTTCTATTTATATTTTGCACCACAGGAAAGGAAGAAGCTCTTCTTACTAAATATTTTCTTATGTCTTTGTTGCCTTTCTTAAGGTAATAGTCAGGCAGTGAACAAGGGAGGCAAGCACAAGAAAGTATCCAGTAATAATATTTAGAGGAAAGAGGACAACAATATTGTTTTACTGTTAGCAGAAACACACCATTTATTTCAGTCATGCATTAATCCTTCTTATATTTAACAAGTATTTACTATTTCAAGAATATGCTTTGCTTCTCTCCTCCATTAAAAAAAAGGTTTCCAGCCTGATCAGTTCTTGCTCTTTAACCCTGGCTGTTATTTTTTAAGATGCCTACAACCAACCTGCAGAACAAAAGAAGGCCTACAGTGTGCCTGTCAGTGAGTCACATGAGGCTCTAAGGGGAAGGAGACATATAACCTGGTTTTCCCCATCTGAATGATGTGCAATGGCAGAGTGATAAGGGCAAATCTAGGGCCTACCAGATCACAACTCTCAGCTGATAAATTTAACAAAGAGAAGAAAGAAGGTGTAGGAAAAAGGACAAAAAAAACTTGGACTCTTCCTGAACAGCAAAACCTTTTTTTTCCCCTTGGCCTGCACACTAGAAAGTCACCTTTCCTAAACATCTGAAATCAACACCTTTTTTTCCTTCTTTCCTTCTTGCAAGTCTCCCTAATCCTATAAACACCTTCAATACAAACTCCATTTCACAATTCTATTCCTTGTATTGTGTCTTTCCCGCCATTCTCCTCAGGAGCTGAAAATCTTATGAATTGTCTTCATATGGTTCCAATCACGTGATTGTGCCCTAGTGTGGGATACATTTTTCCTACTTCCTTATTTAAAAGCTCACTGATAACACTTGTTTGCTGCTCAGCACTATTGTCACACTTCTCCATGTGAAAACAAGACACTCCCAGAAGAAGACTCCACATGTCTCTCTCTCAGATGAAAACCTGCTGTATCATCTACCTTGAAGACTAGCTAAAGCTCCCAGGCAGAGTCTGAAGCTTGCCATACTTTTCTCTGACACAAGAAATTTGCTTCTCTGACCTTGCCTTCTCCCTTATAAAACCCAGAAAAACATCTAGAAAACAAGTAGCTGACCCACTTTGAATCTGATGTTTCACCTACTAGAGAATATTCTGGACCAGAACCATGAAAGACCAAGAAAGCAATCTCCACAGACACCATCTAACTTTTATCTTCAACATCTGAAAAAATTTGTTCTGGGCTGATTTTTCTAATATCTACACTTTATAGCTACCTTCAAATTCTCTGCACAATAGTCCTATCCAAAAGGCATCCAGTCCACCCAGACAGGACATGATAGTGCAGCACAGAGGTGTGGACAGTACTTTCATGCACCTGAAAGAATGGGTGATAGCAGTGGCTCTGCCTTCTAGAGCATCCCAGGAGCAGAGGCAAACATGCAGGAAGAGCCAGATTTGAGGAAAAAGATGAGCAGAGCCCCCAAACCAGCCCTCAGTGTAGTGGCTATGGCATCCATATCTCCTTAGGGACACAGCAGGACAGAGTACATCTGAAGGTGCAGTAGACAGAGTATCTAGAGCCAGATATCTGTCTCTTTGCTGAGTGATGCAACCTGTATTACACTGCTACAGAACACCCACCCCAGTCTAAGTTATGTTGGGATTAGGAGCTCTCACTTGTTGGCTTTGTGAGCGAAAAGAAGAGCAACAGTTCAATTCCCTCCTTGCTCACATCAGCCAAATTTCAGACAAGTCCTAGCAGAGAACCCCAAATACATTCAGACATCTGGTCATCTGAGATATTTATCACTATGGTCACCCTAGGCCCAGTATAAAAAACACTAAGAGAATGGAACTGAAGCATAACAACACTATGTTAGAAGGAAAAATGCTATGCTGAAACACTGCACAATCTCCTTCAGACTGCTGCTGCCTACTGCCCAGACATTGCTTCTGTCACAACTCTCCCATATCTCAAATTTCACTCCAAGAATGGTGTATTTCTACAGGTCTGGCCACAGGGACAACCCTTACAGGTCTTTATACTCCTTTCAGATGAAAACTTAACCCTGTTCTTCACTGCCTCTATTTCCTCCCCCTCTCTGTGCTGTTGTCCAGCAGGTAACACTGCCCTTTTATTGCTTGTGGTAGCTCCAGGTAGTGTCTTTAAAGACATTTTGTACATATGCATAATGAGGCTACACCACCAACCCTACAAACTGTATAATTAAGGAAAAAAGGGTAAACACGTTTTATTATAATGGATTTTAGGATTCCTAAGGAATTTTCTCCAACCTCACAAAAGCTATTAACCCTTCCAACTCAGCATATCATATGTGATTTTGCGAACTTGAACGACCTTCATATTTCTCAAAAAAATTCTTTGCCATTAAGACATTCAGAATTTTTCATAGAAAGAAGCTAATAACAACAAATAAGAAATATATTCATGTAAAAATACATGGCCCCTCACAGTGACCCCAGTAAACATAAAAATATTGATATCTGAGAGTATATTCTGTCAAATTTTTTTTTAAAATTAAGCTTATCAGCTACACTCATTATCCACCATTTTTTCCACTCATTAAAACACTACCTACTGCATCCAGCATACTGAAAGATTAGCATCTAAACTGAAATCTAAAAACAGTCTGCTAAGAATTATAACATCTTTCTCTTGCCCATAAAAAAACTCCACCCTGATACAGCATCTGAAGGACAGAACTACCACCTTGTATTTTATGTGAAATGTACATATTTTATGTCTGCCTTTTTTTTTTTTCCTGAAAGACCTGTTCAAAAGAAGGAGGAAGAATAATTTTTCTAGCACAAACCAACAATGGCCATTTGACTAGTGTTATTAAAAACAAGATACCACACAATACTGAACAATATTTTTGTCATTTTTTCTTCAATCCTCCAGCCATTTATTTTACCTGGAAGAGAACTTTAATCATGGCCTGTCATCTTTCTATCAATATTCAACATCATTGTGTTATCCTTAAAGAATCTCCATTGGAAACACAAAATGATAGACTGCTGCAACTGATGTTTTCACTTTGATTCTCAACACAGGGTGGATGCAGGAATGGGGCCAACATGTCAAATTCAGGAAATTCAGTAATTTACAGGGGAAGAAGGGAGGCATCTTGTAGTGAGAATTTACTATTCAATTTTGTCCCTATATTTACTGTACAGTTTATTTTTACTATACTACCTAATCTATAATATAAAAATTTACTACATGCTTTCAGGGCTATTTATTTCTCTTTTAAAAAAGGAATGGTCCTCTGCCCCTAAGTCCACAGAAACATTTATTACAAATAATCTATTCTGAGAGTAAAAAACTTAACTTTGACAGATGAGGAGAAAGCTACGAGGGAATTCTTATTAAGCAGTCCACATAAAGCCAGCTTCTCAACACTAGTTTGTCATCCACCTCATTCATAATCTGATAAAGTACCTTCAAATGTGGTACTAACTCTGATAACTCAGTCTGTATCCTGCTTGCCTTTGCCTCCTGTAATAACAGCAAAGCCCCACAATGTCACTAATTTTGTCTGGATGGGAATAACTGGAATGAGATATTTTTTCTGCACTATTTAATATTTGATCCCAAAAATTTGATCCCTGATTTAAATGAGAGGCATGAATTAGGCTCTGACTTTGAAAAACATGCATCTCAGGATCTATGTATTCATCTAAGCTCCCTTCAGTTGAGCTACTACACAAGACTCGATACTTCCTTGAGCTTAAACCCCACAAAGGATTGAACTTCTAGTGAATTCCACTGCAACTGAAGTAATTTAGTGACTTTCAAAGTCACAACCAGTTCTAATCGAAGAAAATACATTTGTTTCCAAAAGTATGCCACAGGAAGAAAGCACAGCATTTGCATTGAGGCCACATTCTCAGCTGCCACAAATCTACACTGCTGTAATAGCAGCAGTGGCTATTTATAAAAAGAGAAGAATGCATTATCACAAAGCAATCAGAATAATGAGCCTGATCTCTTATTGCTTATTACAGTCTATGACCATAAGTGTTAGGAAACACATCAAAGGAATTTACAGTTCTCCTATCATTTGTATTCACCTCTGCTTTCTGATATAAAATTCAACAATTTATAATATATTTCTCTCTCTGAGAGGATGAGAGATTAAGACTTTCAGCATCAAGTGAATTTGGGAATACAAATCACTCTTTGTACTACTGACCGAACAGGAATTAAGCATACGTAACAATTGAAAACAACAGGGCAAAGAAATGCCCTGTTAGAAGAGATGATATATTGTCATCATGTGGGAACGTACCTTGAAATTCAACTTTTGTAACCAGGAAGACACACCTGGAAAAATAAGAGTGTTGGCCAAATGCTGATGTCAATAACCACATGCTTATGGAATTCCTCTGAAACATCCAAGGGCACCTCTGCTGTTGTCATGCAGAGTCATATAAGTTCAGGAGCCAAATCCTGTTCTGGATCAAAAGGAGCAACAGAGAAAGGGCAAGGTCTACAGATCCTCTCTGGTTGGATCCTGTTAGCTATAAAGAAGCCTGCATGGCTGCTGATAGCACATATAAAACTGCTGGGCCCTGTGTGTCTTCCCAGACTGGCAGAGTACACTCCCAGCAGTAAGTACATTAAGTAATGAAAGCTTCAAATTGCTAGAGGGAAAGATTGTCCCAGTTGCATGCAAGATAGAGCTATCCTACATCTTCATACTCATGCTATGCAGATAGCAATACTTTATTTATTTTTTTACTTCTTTAATTATCATGATGTTTCCATCTAATTGGCCAGCCAGGGCTTTGTGCAAATTATCATCCAAAGACAGGACAGGAGAATTTAGCAGCACCACTGGACAGCAGGCAGAAGTTGTCAGGCAACTATCCTCATCTTCCTTGATTGCTCTATACCCATTACTACTATTGATGGCAATCATGCTCAAGAGAGATGACAAAGCTCTGAGAAATGCACAAACTGATTTTGAATCTTGTTTTCAGGGGTACATTCAAAAACAATAGCAGTAGGAAAATAAACATCCAGCTACAAACTATTTCCTTGCCAATTTCAGAAGGGAGCAGCTCTTTTGCACTACACATATTCACTTATAAGCAGCCACAAAGAGGACTTAGTAAGAGAGCAGAAGCTTAATGCCATGGACTCAGAAGTGACAAACAGCTTTGTATATCCCCCCCCTTGCCTCACACAGTCATATCTTCACAGCTGAGACAGGTTGAGGTTTGCATGAAATCAGGTCACAGAGAAGTCAATAGCAGGGCAAAGCTGAGCAAGGCACAGGTGATGCTGAAGGGCAAAGAGAGGCACTTTGAAGAGTTTACAGTCATTTTTCTGAATAAGACTGGGAAAAGTCCCATGAAATTACTGGAAACAGACTTCTGCGTAAGTGGATATTTTTCATCAATTTCTCACTCAGTCCCTAGTTTTTAGACTGCCTCTCACCTGACACTCTGCTCTTATGTTGCTGAACACCTGCCTGCCCATGGGAAGCAGTGAATTAATTCCTCGTTTTACTTTGCTTGTGTGTGCAGCTTTTACTTTCCCTATTAAACTGCCTTTATCTCAAACCATGAATTTTCTCACTTTTACCCTTCCAATTCTCTCCCTGATCCCACTGGTGGAGAAGTGAGTGAATGGCTGTGTGGGGCTTGGTGGCTGGCTGGGGTTAAATCACAAGAGTGTCACATTAATGAATTTCAGCAGTGTTGGACTTCAGCTTTGCAGGCATGACTGACCAGCACCAGAACAATGCAGGGTAAGAAAAAGAAACTGAGAAAACGAAAATCCTAACAAAACACATAATTACTAACCAGCTACAGAGGCTGTGCACTTTCATCATGTTTCCTTTTTAAGCAAGGGCAATACTTAATGTTTTTAGAAGGCCCAGCCTCGCCCTCTGATGATTTTTGCTATGCTAAGAATAAAAAGAATGGAAGACAAAGAGCCTGGAGGGAAGGAGGGGAGGTGGGCAAGCTTTTCCATGAATAAGCAGCAAAATCCCCTGTCACGTTGTCTTTGACAATGCTGCACACTAACTACTGAAGTTAATTCAGTAACTTGGAAAAAGCCCTGGATGAAACCTGAATTAATATGGATGGGGAGTTAGTAAAAGCTGTTCAACCATGTGCTTTGTTTTTTCTAAAGCTCTAAGGCAATGGAAAGTGGCCTCAAATCTGACCTTTTTTTTTTCCCTAAGAAGATCTAGTTTCAATGCTGAGAATAGCTAAAAAGAACAGAGCTTTCTGCTCCTTCTCATAAAACAGTATGCTCATGTGCCACAGCTCTCCCACCTCCCAATTAAAAATTCCTTCACTTCTTACCATCTCATATAGAAGTCAAGCAGTCTTTTTAAAAATGTTCAGTGCACAATATATACCAAATATACACTGATACACTATTAATTGTCTTCTAGGACTTGAAGTGGAAAAGTAAATTTTTTATTAAAAAAAAGACTNTCCAGTAAAAGTGTCTAAGCATGTAATTCTTGTGCCCTTCACTTCTTACCATCTCATATAGAAGTCAAGCAGTCTTTTTAAAAATGTTCAGTGCACAATATATACCAAATATACACTGATACACTATTAATTGTCTTCTAGGACTTGAAGTGGAAAAGTAAATTTTTTATTAAAAAAAAGACTACTGTTGGACTGAAAAGCCTCCCTATCTCATTCCTCCCTTTCGGCAAAAATCTCCCTCCACATCTTAAACCAGCAGATGATTCCTCGGGAATTTAAACTAAATTCTTCTTTCTTTGTAGCAAGAATTCATTTTATGACTGCAAATTCAGAACATTTTTGGTACTGCCACAAAAGACATGGCAGGTCCATCAATGTCATTATACCCTACCTTGCAGAGGCCACAGGGAGAAGCAGCAGGGGCTTTTTTTGTTTGGTTTTTGTTTTGGTTTTTTTGGTATATTTTCTCACTTGGTGAAAGAAGCAGATTGCATTCTTTGCCCTGTTCCATTGCTACTGTTTGTGCAATATGCATTTCATCCATATATGGGTATAAATATTAGTTCTGTCATTGCTGAAAGACACAATTACAGGTTGGGAATCAAGAGTTCCACCCTGACATAAGACATGAGTTTATCAAAGGACATCCACTAGCACATGGCACCAGATACCACTGAAGATAAAATGCACATTATGCTGTAGAAACATGATTACAAACTCTAATCTGCTGCACTAGAGATGATTATCTTTTCCACCCCCTCTAGGCATTAGCTACATTTTCCACAATCAGAAATGAAAGGAATAGTGAAGATTCTCCCCTTTTCCTCCAGACCCAGTTAATCTAGGCTAATCCATTTCTGTGAAGCAATAGCACCAAATTTCTCCTGACATTATTTAAATTTCTTAAGAGCTTCCGAAATGCTATACTCTGTCAGGACACTGCAAACATTTTCAAATAAGTGATTGTGAAGACAGTAGGAATATTTAATGAGAACCTGCACTGTGGCCATACAGTCTAAGATAGCTAGAAAAGTAACCTGATGTATTTTAAAGGTGAGAATAGGTTTTCTGTGAAGCAAGTTCTTTATTAGATTTGTACAATCCAACTTCCCCCACCTCCACAAAACACAAAGGAAATACGCAAAAATAGGCGTACTAAGGAATAAGGCTGGAAACAAAACAAAGGTAAGAATAAAATACACAAAGTGGAAATGAAACAAGTCCAATGAATGGAGACCGAGGAACCACAATAAAGAAAAGAGGAGAAGGAGAATCAGAAAGCCCCCTTTCTAATGTTGCTAACTTCAAGATAGAGCAATTAAAGAGCAGTAAATAGGAAAGCACACAAACATTTAAAGCAGAGGGGGAAAACAGAGCAAGAAAAATCAGTTTTTCTTCTTTGTTAACTGGATTCATCACTGTGAAAATGAACTTTCCAAAACTATTTAAAAAAGGGGATGTATCTCCCAAATAAGTCTGGGTCCAACCAAAAAAACCACCTGTAATTTATTAACTAGCAAACTTAGCAGTTTACTTTTCATTATTCACAGCTCCTTTTATTAACAAGTATTTGGGGCAAGTAAACTTCCCTCATTACTATAGTACTGAAAGATCAGTGGGATCTTGCCACGTTTCCCCTCCCCTATAGAAATCTATTAAAATGCTACTTTTATTCACAAGTTTCTATGTTCTTGTTACCAGTTACAGCACTGAAGTGATAATCCCTCAATTCATGGTACCTTAATCTTTTCACAGCAAACTAAGTAGCATGACAGGGGTTGCCATCTTCAGACTGGAGAAGGATATCAAGAAAACATGAGCCTTTAAGAAACAATAATCCAGTTTTCATGACAGCATCTTTTACACAGACTGAAAAACAAGGTAACTGAAACAAGGCAAATATCCTTACAACAAGGAGAAATGATTCTCCAAAGTAAAGTGCTTGATTGTTCCCATGAGGGTCTGGTGACACTGCAGTGTTTTTATAATGTTTCTGAAACCCAACAGGCTATTTGATGAAGGTGGTGTTTGAAGGCTTTTTGAGTGCCCAGTCAGTATGATAAAATTATGCATTATGTTTCAAGAGAACAGCTGTAGTTTAGGCAGAATGCCTTCAGGTGTCATAGAAGTGTGCAAAGTTTTCTTCCAAATTTACAAATCTGGCAAGTTATGTACCATATTCACTTCCAGCAGCATCAACTTCTATGTTGTCAATTTTCAGTACTTAAGTTACTCACATTGGGCCTAGTCCTGCAGTGCTCTGTTGCAAGGGCAGGCAACACAAGTGATTTTGCTGCCATCCAAGGGCATTTTTTCACAGATATAAGGACTACTCATAAATAACAGCCCAAAAGCATGAACAACCAACACATTTTGGGAAACTACCCCTACATAATCAATGCCACATTACAAAAAAGAAATGCCTCATACAGACAGGAACAGTAGAGAAAGGGACCTGTGCATCTGCAAGGACACACAGTTCTTTTGATGTGCCCTAAGACCATCTTTAAGACCATCAGCAGTGGAAAACACTGTCCTTTCAGTGTGCAGTGCCCCTGTTCAGAGGATTCATACCATCTCTGTTCCCAAAAACATTTCTGAAACAACTCAGTATGTTATAAAGGAGACTTGAGACATGTGGTATGTAAGCTGAAAGAATGAATAATAAGGGAAGAGAATAACTTTTAAGACTGTTTATTTTCACATAAACTGGAATGTGATGTAGTGGCATTTAACCCTCACTTGTCCTCTTAGGGCATGGGACTCTCAGAACATCAGATGTCTCATCTGAAGGGACAGATCTCAGTGAAGATGACATCTTCAAATGCATTAAAAACACTGCCTGCATGAGAAAACCTTGTTTCTATAGAGAAAGCATGCATGCCCCAGCAATCTGAGCAACCAGGCTGCAGCCACATCTGTTCTGAACTAGTCAAGTGACATTTGACTGAAACTCTTAAAAAACCAAACTCACAGATGAGATCAGCTAAAACAGACCTTGGGCTCCATTTCTGAGTCTTCAGTAAATGCAGGCTGTCCTAATCACACACAACCACCTTCATACCTCAGTTAACAAGGAACCATGAAGATGAGCACAACTCACATCAGGGTAAGACTCCGTGATATTTTTCATACTGTGTATCCATGAGTTTAAAAAAAAGGCCCTCAAAAAAGCCCAAGACCAACAGTGAAAGAGAGTCAATTAAAAAATAAATGCTTTGCACAGATTTGCAAAGTTGCCAGGTGTTGTATCATTCAACAATGGCAAAGTACATTCACTGCAGTATTGCATATTACTATATTTATCTGTTTCTCGTTTCTTGCAGAATAGCACAGAAAATAGCTCAATAAAACAACTTTGTGTAACTGTCACCAGTTGTTCTTGAACTATATTATTCCACCAAAATAATTTCATGATTCCTATCTGGGAATTAGAAAAAGCCACTTAAAAGCCCTGTTTTTGTGATGAATGGAAGTCACAGAATAATCTTTTGAGGCCTGGAGAACAGTACAATCACATTAAATTCCCTCAGCTCAAGAAATGTCATCTTTACATCAGCTGATACAAAAAAAAATTATTTCCAGCCTGAGGCAGTTATGATAAGGGATTTAGAAGTCATCACCATGTGGGCCATGAGATATAAAGGAATGCATCAATGCATATAAAGTGTCTGCTGCTCACAATTTCAGAGCTAATGTTCTCACAGCTGTGTATGACTTAGACCAGCTGGGAAGAAGAAAGGGACTAAGTGAGTCACTAGAAGGACCCAGTATTTTGTCTAACCTGCATTTAACACTCCAGCAGCAGAACTGCTGGTAAGCAAAATATCAGATCATTATCCAGCAAGGGATGGGGCTGTGTCGTCTCTTGGAAGCACAGCAGAAAACACATAGTCTTGGGGGAGGCAGGCAAAGATGGCATTTCAGTTCTATCTGTGCACTCCTAAGATACTATGAGCAGCTGAAACAGCCCTCTGTGCAACTGAGGTGGGTCATGGGTTACACAGAATTACCGCAGGCCATCTGGCACTCCCAAACATGCCTGCACTGCTGCATATACAAGTGGGAAAAGCTTTTGGAAAGCCTTACTCAGCAGCCTTAGCACAGCAGTTCTCCCATGGCAGACATCAGGGTTTCTGTAACATGAAATACAGGATATTAACAGCTTAAGATGAAATCTTACCTTTACAGAAGATAAGGGTCTGTAGATGGCCAAAGAGGGGCTTTATCACGAAAATGCTCAATATTAGCAAGCTTGTGCTTGTAGGCTTGGCTACCGCAGGCTGCTCTTCAACAGCACAGTGAGAGACTTCAAACAGAGCTCTGGGTGAGTGCAGGAGGCTAACAAGCTGCAGTTGGATGCAGGGACCTCACCTCACTGCAGAAAATCATTGAGGTCTTGAGAAAGGTTTAAATGACTAATTATTTAATTAGCAATGAAAGCAGCTCCTTCTGGGGTTTCTGCTGCCTCAGGGTGTGGTTCTCCATGACAGATCTCACTCTTGCATTCTGAGTGCAGGCAGAAGGATGAATGAGAGTCCCGAGATCTTTGGTTTCTTGTAATGTTTTATTTGCTCTCTGCCTTTTCCTCCCAAGACGTACTTTTACTTGTGAGATGCTCCTTCATTATACATCACATCTATCAATAATTGCTTATGCTATGGGTCAGGCATAATGTTTCATGTTAGCATGCAGTGCCACTCTGGAAATATTTGGTATACCAAATAAAATCAGTTCTTAGGGCAAATATCAGATCATTTCCAGCATACCAAAAAACAAAAAAACCTTCAAATGACGCTCTCTTCTAACAATTTCATCACATTTATTTCATCTGCTTAAGAGTGAAAACTTTCACAGATTATCAGTTTCTAATAAGTTTCACAAGGGCAATGTATTCCAAATGTATTTCTATGGATATACAGCAGATGGATACTTGCAAATAAAAGCATTATTATTTCATCCTAAATCTCACGAAGCTGATTTGCACCATTAATTTAATCTTAGTTGTCTTTGGTATAAAGCAATCTAAAGGAAGACTTCTTTCCCTCTACTATTACAAGAAGAGCACAGTAGTATTTCCAACGGTAAGACCAAGCTGAAAGAAATGGTCTTTCTATTGCATTGTTTAGGTGATATAACTGAATTCCTGTTTTTGTATGGCACTTTTTAAGATAACTGGGTTTACTGTGGAACGCTTACCAGCTTCTGCAAGGGCAATGACCTGAAAGATTTTTTAAAAATGTTTATCTTGTTCTACACATTTGTTTTCATTTCTCCAGCTATCAAATACAGTTCTCATACAGATCAATCTTCCTATGCACACATATTCTCACAACCCTTCTGCAATGGAAGGGAATCAAACTGAAGCTAGGACAGAGATTTAATGAGAAACAGGGTGCATGTAAAATGTGACAAATGCACGTCACATGACTTACACTGAGATACATAAGAGCTAGCAAATAACTCAGATGATCATGACTTTTCATGCAGAAATACATATCAAAGGTTTATTCTTCATTTAAAAGACAAGTAATTTTATTGGTATCCTCAAAAACAAGTGAATACTCACAGTTTTATAGCACTCTTTCTGAGGCACAATTCATGACCCTCAACTTTACATGAGTTAAGCTCATATATGGCAGAACTTGATAGTTTTTGAAAGAGTTGTATGGTTAAAGCCTACTTTATTCATGGTAATGATATAAAGCACCAGCAGAGCCCTCACTTGGTGTGGAAAGAAGCAAAATGAAAAAAAAAAATACACTTTCTGTGAAAGAACAATGGTCCCACAAGAAGATGCTCAGCTGAATTTTAATGAGCTAGATCAGACTACTATGGTAAACTTCTGTACAATCCCTCCTAAATGTCTCTAGTGATGAGCTGAAGTTATCTAAGCAAAACTTCTTTCACTTCAGATATTCATACAAACGTCTCTCCTGAGCACATTTATCCTAACTAACCACTTTTGCACATCTCCTGTTTACTAACAAAAGGTAAGAGATTTGCAAGGTCTACCACGAAAGTGATGGCAATGGTATTTACATTCTCAAAAGAGCAGCTAGTGATTTAATGTATAAACTTGAGAAGTGGCTTGATATATATTGATGACTGGGAAAGAGACAGCTAGCAGCATTATTAAACATGCTATTTATTTATTCTTTTCCTGAAGGACACTGTCCTCAACAGGTCTCAATCCACTGCCCAGATATAACCTATATTTTAAGAGGCAAAAACAAGGTCAAGAAATCTGTATACTTCATGGGTATTTTGCCTTCTTTGGGGTGAAACTAGTAGATACTGAATATATTTCAGATTTTGTCAATGCTTATTTTCCCGATTTTACTTTAGGTGCAAAGTTATCAGAAGAGTAGTGCTATTAAGCTATTTGACAACAGATGCATTTTGTAGGCTGCAGTCGAAAGTATTGTCTTTGTTTTAAAAGCCAACCAAAAAAAGCCCACCAAAAGCCCCACCTTCCCAAAAGATGAACAAGATAGGTTCCCTGCACACTGTTCTCCCGAAAAAAATCAAAAGAGAAATATATTCCAAACTTTTACTAGGAAAATAACCAAAAGAGAAAGAAGAGGAGGGTAAATTAACGGATAAAATTGACTATTTTTAAAACTCAAATCTTCATTAAAGCTATTTCGGTCTGAGTTTTCTTCATTAATTTTCTTCTGTTGCAAAAGTGGACAAAATTACATTTCTAAGAGTTCTACTTTACTTTGAAGCTATATTTTAAATTGAAGAGTTCTGAATGTAGGCTGTTTCTATTTGAAACGTTACCTAGCAAAATGATACGTATCATCTGGAGTAAAGCTTTAGAGGCTTACTTGAATTCATGCTAGCCAGACTTGATCCTCTTTTGGTTTCAAGAGCATCCTCAAAAGTGCATTCATGAACCAGGTGCAAATTCTACTGCTGTCAAAAAAGTAAACTTAAAACTTATTCTTTAAACTTTCCTTAGGGACTCTTTCTTTAGTTTGCAAAGTACATAAAAGAGTAATCTGAGCATCTATTTGACGGCCAAAAAAAGATAAAGACTCTCAAGCTGGTTCTCTGAGCAGAAGTGGGTGGGAAAGTCTCTTGCCTTGGTTCTTTAAACTTGAATTCAAGCTGTAAAGAGGTATAGTTAATTACTTTAAGACCAAAAAAAACCCTTTAAAAAACAAATACCTATAACCACTTTATTAGCATAAATGTATTTTTCAAGACATAGTATCTTAGAGACTTCTGTGTGATAAAAACATTACAGGTTTTCTCTTTCCACCAATATTAAAAGAAATTCTTAGCCCTTAATTACTTGAGATGAACTATTTTTAGACTAATACCATTTGCACATATTGAAAACAGGTTCAGAACTGAATCTTCACCATCTGGGATCTTGGCCTGAAGTGAGTTTTTTTGGGGGTAGTATTTTGCTGGGTTTATTTTGTGACTTTTAGGGGGGGTTGCTGGGGGTGAGGGAAGTTCTTGGGATTTTGATTTTGGTTCGTTGGTTGGGGGTTTTTTTTGTTTTTTTTCCCCCTACTTTAAGTTTGGAAGGGGAATTTTAGAATCTTGGCAACATCACAACAGTCTGTTAGAAAAGCTGATGGCAAGTTCTGAAGAGCATGTTCAGTGTACCAGTATAGCTGCAGCAATATCCTTGTTCTTGATGCATTTGTGTCCTCAGCATAGGCTGGGAAGCACATTTACCTCAACAGCAAACCTTTGAAGCCTGTAGCCCAGTTGCAATAAAGAACTGTCTAGTTACAGTGGCCAGGACCAGTTTATGTGAGTGTAACCTAAACTGTGTATTCCACACCTTCTGTGTCATTTCTGATGAACTGTTAATAATGGATCATTTGCAGCAGCTGCCCAGGGCACACCCGACACCTCAGGCTACAAGCTGGGTGTTAAAGAACCCTGTGAGATAGGGAAGCATTCTTGTCTTCACAGCAATGACTCAGCCATGATAACTCCCCTCCGGGGAGGCATTAGCACTTTCACACCCAGCCTGAGGGGCCATGTCTGCTAATGGGCCATCGAGGATTCCAAAAATATCCCATGACTCACAGAGTAAATCACCCATTGTGAAACTCCCCGCCCTGGGGGACGTACTGGGCATTCTCACCTGAACTTGTGTTTATATATCTTGGGGGTTTGGGACTTCTGGTACCACTCGTTAGATCCAGAGGAAGACCAGAACCTCAAGAAGACTCCGACCATTATCCTCACCAAAGGTTTTCCTTTCACTTTGTACTCAGGGGGACCACATGGTGCACAGCACAGGGGCTAATGAACATCATTCTGTTTGTGCCTCAGGGCGCTGGGTAATACATCTGGGTTTTGTGAGTTAAAACCACTTTCTTCTCTGTATCATTGCATTTATTGTAATCTTTTCAATAAATTGTAACTCTGATTTGTAATCTCTCTTGAGTTGGATTCATTTCTCCCTCTGGTTTACCTTTAAACGACCACAAGAATCTAGACTAAAACAAGCCCACATCTGTGTGGTAGAGAAGAAGTCAATCCTTACATACAAAAGGGAAAAAATACATTACAATACTTGACAACTCTTAAATATGGTAAGAATTGGTCAATTACTGTTTTAAACTACTGTTTGGAGGCATTAAAAAGTGCCTCCCAAATATTAAGCAGTGTCAAGCAGAGGGTTTGACTTTTAATCCTTTCCCCACAGAAGCAGGATGAATATCAGTAGTTCAACATGAAAATTTCTTCCACAAATAGAAGGAAGAGAAGAAAAAAGCATGCAGAAAGTTCATTAACAGCACCTATCAAGACACATAAAAAGGTGCTGCCATTTAAGAAACTGATGTATAAAAGTCCAGGCCGACAACCCAAAATATACAAAACATGCCTCATTCCTCAAGTAAATAAATTAAAATAAACAACAACCATAAATTCTATCTGATAAGTCCCTTGAAGGAGGTAAAAAAAAGCCACCACAGGTTCCTCAAGAATTTAACATTTAAATAGAAATTTGCTTCCTTCTGGGAGCCTGATAGGTCAATTAAATCCATGCAACCTAGAAGCATCAAAACACGTCACAGAATATGCCGGGTTGGAAGGGAACCACAAGGATCATCAAGTCTGACTCAGTCCTACATAGGACCATCCCCAAGAGTCACACCATGTGCCTGAGAGTATTGTACAAACTAAAGACTATGGTTTTCAAAACAACAACACAATGAAAGTCCTTAAGACTTGTCTTAAATTTATGGATTGGAGCATATGAAGTATAAATGTTATTAAGAAGGACTTAGACACCTCACATACACACGACTTGATCTTTCATAATTTTTCATTCAGATCTGAGTTACTTTTAAATTTAAGAGTAGAGCAAAGTAGATATTTCTATACTCAAAACTAGGAGTGAGCAAAACTCTCTCTCTCTCTCTCTCTCTCTATATATATAGTCCTCTCTTCACCAATACAACAGAAGAACAGTGGGGACAACAAATTAATAATTATACCTGCTCAGTAATGGAAATGGTGCTAAGTTTGTGCATTGCATTTTATTAAGACTCAAACTTCAATTACTACCTATGAAAGCCTTTTTCAACACAAAACCACTTTAATGCATATTAATGCTGCATTAACACATGTTTTTAAGATTTCAAAATTTTCCATTATATCATCCTTACCTATGTAGCTTATCCTCCAGAATCTCCATGTACTTCTCAGCATTTTCTTTTACACTGGTCACTACAAAATAAAGGTCAAAATTAGGTAATGGTATAACTGTACACTTTTGTTGGGGTTTCTTTTCTTTTTTTTAAACTAACTCAACTCTTACCCACATATTTTACATATATCAGTTAGGAATAAGAATTCTACTTATCTTTTTCACATTCAAATTACAGTGTGGGTGTCTTCACCCTTTTTTCCCATTGTATCTGTCTTACAATAATATATCTAGTAATGAATGCATTAACCTCTTGGTTGTGCCAGAAAAATGGTAAGACTAACAAAGGCACTTTTTGCAGAAGTTTCCTCTTGACAAAAAAAAAAAAAGAAAAATCACTCCCACAAAAAAAGAAATACCACCCACAAGCTGGATCCTCTCCTTTACCTTTATCTTTAGGAGAAGCAAGCAAGCCTAACATGCATAACAGTCCTTCAAAATGTTATGAACCTTGTATCAAACTTTTTCTGATAAAACCAAAAAACCATAGAATGGAAAGAAATACCACCCCAGACAGGTATGAAATTTAAGCTGGGTTTTTTTTGTAGTTAGGTGTTTGGGGGGGGAGGTGGGGGGGTGTTGATGGGTTTGTTTTTAAAGTTCAGACCTAGATTTTGCCTAAATGAGTCTCTACAACTTCTTTACCCAGAAGAAACTCCAACAGACTACTTACCATAACACACAATAATGCAGTCATTCTTTTGGATGACAGTTGGTAGTCATCAGCGGTACAAACTGGGAAAAGGTAAACCTCCTCCAGGAAAATGGAGGCTTTTAGATAATAACCACTTTCACATTATAACATTTTCCCCCTCCCTAACAGCTACTTGCCAACTTCAAGTCTGGCAGAACTGTAAATCAGTTGGTCTCTTTTAAAGTCTTAACTCATAGTACATTAATTAAATAAATATTTTATATGAAGATGCATCCTACAGAGCATCATTGTTTTTACAGGCAAAACTTGCTACATGAATCAGGTACCTTGTGAATTTACCCACTCACCTCCCCCATCTCCCCTACAATACAATGCCTCCAAGCACAGCATATTTCTCACTTTTCCCTTCTGTGTTTGTTTGTTGGGGTTTTTTCCTTCACAGAGTAGAATGTCACACACACTAAAGCCTAACCTGAAAACTCAGCATTAATCAAATCAGAAGTGCTAAAGTTTCGTTCACACACAGGAGTACACCAAGGTAATACCATCAGCAGCAGGCATCAGGGTCAATGTAACATTGACTGTCTGCAGAAGGTGGTGGTCACCTGGTCACACAGCAGCCACACAACCCTGAAGCACTCTGCATCCCAATAGCAAGTAAAGAACACATTTTGCAAAGCTGATTTACTTTTCAATTGTTTTGTTGTTATGTTTATTTTATGACTTCATTGGATTTGCAAACAAAAAAACTCACCACAACCCCAGTACTGTGGAAGCAAGATTCTGCAATATTATATTGTACATAAACATAAATTGTATATTGCATTAGTTTTTGCATTCATAGATTCAACTGACCATTAGAAGAGTGCTGATATATGTTATGCAAAAGGTTCTATAAGAATTTCTGCAATGGCACTGGAGACTCCTAGCTTGTAGCAGTTCTGTAACAACTATAAGGCTTAGTAAAAGTTCATAGTTTTATTATCATGCTTTTATTCATACACTTCGTGCAGAAGTGCAAAGAGTCTGCAAGACTGCAAGTCTTCCTTTAATGACCAACATTTTTTTTCCAACTCCCTATCCATCAAACCCCAAATGTGCTGACCTGAGGCCCAGTGCATGCTTTGACAGCAAATAGCTTCAAGGTGTACAGGTGCTGTACTTCCCCTTCTCTTACCATTGTCACAGTGTCCTTCAACACAAGCCATCACAACTTGGGGTTTATTCTTTTGGATAATAAAGTCAGCAGATATTATTAATTTTTTGAGAGGCATAAGAAGAGGTGGAGAATCTGTTTCACACACACTTTGTTTCTAACCAATATAGTGACTTCTTACGTTACATGAAAGATAAACCTTGCTTTCAATTTCTCCTGCTGTGCTTGTCACTTTTTAATTGGGTTTGATCTGATAGAGTAATTCGCACTTTCACAGTTCAGTCCTGCCCCTACATGCAATTTTACAATGCCCTTGAAGCACACAGCTTAATATATCAGCATTATTCAATGACAAAAAGTAATGGACAAGAACACACTACTAGTCAAAAGTAGGTCAGTAAAAAGCTAACACTCATTTGGAAGCCACCTCACATCACTAAACCTTACTCTCTCCTGTCAAACGTTTTAACTACATTAAAAGAAATGCAAACTTTGCTGCTGAAAGAGAAAGCTCCCCAGACTAGCTTTGTCTCCTTGCCTTCTTCTGCATGTAATTGGAAAAGCTGTGACCTGGAGATTTTGCTGGAAGGAAAACACAGCTTAAAAATCTGATTACGGTTATTTCCCTCGCAACAAACTGCAAACAGCACTGCAACAAATACAGAAATACTTTCAGCTTTATAGATTGTCCATTGAAATAGAAGACAAGCAACAAATTAGCAGATTTTTTTGTTCTAATTTAATGAATCTATTCACCAACACTTCAAAGTAAAAAGATGCATGCAGGAAGCTGTGTGTGCCTTCAATCTGGACAAGAAAGTACCAGATGACAGAGAAAAAAAAGAAATAATAATTTATGAGATTCTTTTCTGCATGCCAAATGGTTTGTTTTTACATTTAAGTGAATGGGATTGCTTTTTTCATCAGTTCTCTGGGGACTTACATGTTTAGTTGATATTGGCCTTAAGGGGAGTTATTAAAATAAAAAAGTATAAATACTCTATTAAAATAAAGAAGTATAAATACTCACAGAAGATCAGACACCAGAGAATTTGCAAAGACTAAAAATAAACTATTCTTGTGAAGTTTTAATTGAAGAAAAGTGAGTCAGCATTTCTTTCTCTTATTTTATCATAAATTTTTCTTCTTCCTTACAGCAGCAGACAAAGTCCAGTCTTGGAATCAGTCCTGGTCAGACAGAGCTGAGGAGCAGCAGTGAACTCCTGTGGTGGCCTTTTAGTTGTAATGGAGCATAAATCTGCCATTTTAGAAGCTGCATAAATATCTTTCAATAATTAACCTACATAGTGTTCTTTTAAAATAACATCACATGTCATTTCTCATCTGAAGGCAGCTCCCAGTGGGGTAATGCTATTTCTATTACTTCCAAAGATTATTCAAGTCTGCATATGAAAGCATATCATCACTTTTATTCTTTGGTCTTTTATTCTTTAATCCTCAAAAATTGAGCTTAAAAAGACATATGGACCATGATGATATATGCTTTGGATTCTATGATCAATATTTTCTAAAACTTCCTGAAAACCGAGTATCTGCCTGGAGACACCTTGAACTCAGTGTTCATATGGACTTTCCAGATGTGGATGCTTGGCAACTCAGAAGAATAAGTCTTTAAAATTGAATTAGGGCCCTAAAAAAAATGGTAGTCAATATAAGAGTAGGGTTTTTTAAGTGCTACCCTACAGGCCTGTATTGCTCTCCCAGACAAGTGATGCACTGAGTCCCAGAGATAGGAAGTCCAAAGTTATTTCTTTGCCTTCCACTCTAAAAGGCATTATTTTAGGGTACATTTTTCTTCTTCTTTTTTTTTTTTTTTTTTTTAAGGGATGGACAGTATGGATGTGAACACATGTTTTCACACAAAATTCAAGCTTGGAAAAGCTGCAATGGCTGCTGGAAGATCAAGATCCAGATGAAAAGAACTGCCAGACACTACCTGCCTGCACAATAAATCTGAAGCCTACAAAATTAGCCTCTTTGATCCACAAGTATTATGTTCCTTCTCAAATCCTTTATTAGTCAGATAGAGCAAAACTCCCACTGGCTTCAGTAAGATTTTTGCCTGACTGAAGGATCTAGGATGAGATTTGTCTCTTAAGAATAATATAAAAATAATAGTAACTGCATGGACATGCACTGATCCACCTGAGGCAAACTCTAAGGGCAGAATTAGGTGCGAACAAAGTTGACATGTTGCTTGTTCTGTCACTATTCTACTTTTTAAATAGAGAAATTGTTATTAATGCTAAGAGAAAAGCAAAAGCAGAAAACAATTCTGTGAAAATTATTCTGATCTCTTCTGTCATGGAAGACATACTGCATGGATGTGTGAAGCTGGGATCTGAAAAAAGGAAGAATGGCTTCGATATATTTAAAGGTTAACTTGAAAAGACATCAAACTTCAGAAATGACATCTCAGCTGCTCAACTACATGTCAAGACGATTTATCAAGCCCCAGTAAGGAGATTTTTGATTACAGAACGGTAAGGAATTTTGCATCCTGCAGACAGATAGGGGAAAAACCCAAAGAACAAGTGCTGTGTGAAGAACAGTGGCCTCTCTGCAGTGCATTGCTCCCAAGGAACTCAAGTAGAAAGAACAAAAAAGGCCAGGATTAAAGAGAGGGAAAAAAGTGCTTTGATAAAAAAGTGCAAATACTCAAAAAAGGGGAATGAAATTCCGTGCAGGTTCACTGACTGTCTTTCAGTAATGAAGTAAATACCAAAATACATAGTTACTACCCGTCTCTTCCAGGAACTGTGGTTTGTCCTAAGGAATGTGCTAATCCTCAAAATATCATTACAGAACAGCACAAAATCCTCCTGAGGAAATTACTGCCACCAGATCTGAGGTGGCCAAAATTTAAGAGTCCAAATGGACTGGTTATTCCATAAATAGAAACACTATGTAAAGTTGAACTGGAAAGACAAAAATTAGTACTGAACATGTAAGAAATTAAAGACATAACCTAATCTTACTTGATAGAGTTGAAAATACTCTCTGTCTAATTCGAGATGGTTCCGTAACTCAACCACAAGGTTTTTCCCTCCTTCTGAAAACTGCTGGCCTGGAGAACAGGATACTGTCATACCACACAAATGGAAAGGTGTGCTTTGATGTGCCATGCCACCAGAAGGCAGTTCAAATACAGCAGTTTTGATGGGACTGGGATTTGTGAACGCAGCAGGGCTGTACTATGCAGGGCTGCTACACAGTCCCTCTGGGTGGAAAAGATTCTGCAGCAACTGCTGGGTGATTCAGTAGTGCTGATTTTATAATCCCATCCCACAAGACAACAGGGGGATTTCAGGGATCTATTGTCAAATGCCACTCCACTGCTTTCAGAACTCTCAGATGGATCCAGGATGTTGTATCTTGTCCCTATGAAGATTTCCATCAGTGTCACTTGCCTCTCCAGTGCTAGATGGTCAACTGCTCTGATACTGTAGAGCAACTTCCCTGATACATAAAACCAAACAATTAAAGGTTCTATCTGGAGCACCACTGTCTTAAAATACTTTGCTAACCCTTTTATTTAAAATCTTATAGTATACTTCCAATTCATATCCTCTAACTTTGGAAAAATAAGGGAAGTAATAAAATATATGAAGACCAATAAAGAAATCCAAAATTGGCAGAACACAGGGCAGCATAGCATTTTCCCATTTACACTGCACTGAAACAGGAAAAGACTAAAAGTACAGTGTGAGCAACTCATCTTCCTCAGGAAATTCCCTTTGGAGCTGTGGATACAGAAGGTCTACTGTTAAATTTCTCTCAAATACGTTGGTACATCCTGAACAGGAAGAAGTGTAGTCCAACCTCTAGGCATGCTGGCAGTGGGTGGGCACTGCAAACGCAGGAGAGCCAGCTTCCTCTCTTTAGGAAATCCCATAAAGGCCAAGTACCAGCTCATTTGGAGAGATGGTAGTATTTTACACATAGCAGAAGTAGACAAGGAACACATTCCATCTGCTTGTGTCTCTGCCTACAATAATCTCAACATTTTTACAGATGGCTTCATTTGTAGGCCTCGGTGCAACAATGAATTTAAGCTTGCAATAAGACAAGTGATACCTTGCCTTTGATGTAAAAAATTACAGTTAAACATAGATATTATACAGAAAATACTGATTCTAACACAGATGCCATATTCTGCTCTCAAGTTAGATGTCAGTAAGGATATAAGGTATGGAAAATCTCAGCATGAACAGAAGTTTGACAAAGAAATAAGAACCAGAAAATAGATCTTACAAAGAGAAATGACAGGAGGTGCTAGCAGCTCTGCCTGTAACAACTGACAATTCTGTCTCTCTGTGGAAAGCATAAAAGATTTGCAGAGGTGACAGGGACCAGGGGGAAACCACCCCGCATAAAAAGGCACATTTGAGAAACAGACATTCCCAGAATTTGCTTCCTGAACCTTTTTGTTGTATGCAGTACTTTTCATCCAGAGAGACAGATGACCCTTCAAGTTCTGTGACGATTAAATTGCCTAAATTCAAGAGAATTACCATACTTTCACATGATTTCTGAGCTTCTTTTAGATTTCTGTAAAATCTATCAAGCGTGCTACATGTGGAAGACAGCAGGCAGAAGGAGGCAAATTGCTTTCAGTAAATAGTTTACCTCAAAAAAATAATCTGAAATTTTACAAATTGTTTTATGATGCAGTATCAAAGCAAGCATACTGATTCTAAACTAAAGGGGCAGCAGGTGAGATGTTGGCTCAGCAGTGGCCAGAGCACATAATTACACAACAAAAGACCTGCCTTGATACTTTAAGAGACTATATGAAGTGTAGAGAGGATTACAAAGCAAATAGTACAAGACCACCCACCTGTCCAGCCTCAGGTCTGGAAGCAGCCTCCTGGCCTTCCAGATTCTTTTCTGCAATAACCATAGACTAGGTGCAGATCCCCCAGCATGGGTTCGGTTGCTTTTCCACAAATGCTTCAAAAGCTACAAAATTATTGGTGTGCACCAAATGGAGTTTTAAATTGGCTGCAGAAAACCATGAAGAAAACCATTTCTACTTCTTCATGTGTTTGGTACCAGATGGCAACATTCTCACTGCAGGGAAATCTGAACTCAAACCCAAACTCACTCTCTGCTTTACACTGCTGACATAAATAAGCCAGTGTGCACCATAAAAGTTTTCTTCATTACACACAGGTTTTACTTTATTTAAAATTAGTTAAGATGTGGATCCATGCACAGCTTCTATCTCCAGAGTGACTTAATAGTACCACTTCTGGAAGAATACTGGAGATCCACACTGACAACATCCTCGGGGGATGGAGGCTCCAGAATTCTCCTACAGGAAGGTGAGGGTGGAGTTTTACTCTCCCATCCCATCACATGGATAGGACCATCCTGTTTTGCTTGTTTCTCTGCAGCCATCCAAATAATTGTTTACATTTTGTTGCACAATAACTTATTAACCTACCTTAGCATTGAAAGTATCATGTCTTTCCCAAAAAACAAAAGGAATGTTTCCTTTCACTTTCCATTCCTATTTCCCGTCCACTCTTCACTGAGCAACTGGAGAGAAATGAAGGGGAAGGTAGATGGAAAGAGCAATCTGCTTACATTTTCTTCACATTTTCCCTTGCCTGGTTTTCTTCTCTGTCTGTTTGCTACCTATTACTTCAATCCTCTGCTAACCATCTGTTCAGACCCCCTCACCAAAACAAAAAAAAGATTCTTTTCTCCTTTCTCCTTGCAAAGCAAAGCCTGAACATCAAGGAGAACCATGTGTCCAGCTTGCCCTCTGCAGATTGTCAGCAGTCACAAGACATCATCTGGAAATCATTACATAACTGAACAAGGCAACCAGACTCAACATGTGCACAGGCACCAGAAGAGTTCAGACTTGTTAGTCGAATTGCCACAAGTTTTTCCTGGAAGTAAGATTTATTTTAACACTGTTAGATAAGATAAAAAGACCCAGAATGAGCCCTTTATATAGTCATCCAAGACAAGCAACAGAGAACAATTAGGCTTTATGGAAGAGCTAAGCTCCGTGACAATGACTGACAAGATCTAATGCTTATGTTATGAAAAGCAAGAACAGGTCAAACATTTTTGTCTGAGGGGACAAACTATAAAACGGTGAAATCACTATTCAATTTTTTGCCTAAGAGGACACTTTATGGCTAATATGGATGATCCATAGACAACTGGACATATGTCACAGCCATTCAACAACATCAAGGCTTCTAAAACACACAGTAGCTGATTTCAGTTGTCCCACAGTGGCTGTTGTGCTGAACTTTCAAATATTCAGTATTACATCTAATGCTTTAGTACCTAAATTGCAACCAAAAAATTATATTAAATTACTAAACCACTTTGGCTTTTTAATTTAAGGTCACAAAAGAAAGATGGTCAAAGATTTCTTTGAATCACTCTAACCACTCTGGTATTTTTTTTTTTCCAAAAGGGCTCTGCAAAATTTCATGCTAGACTTAATACTACTAATTATTTTCTCCCCAGCTCAACATGCTGACTAGTCAGGCCATACAAATTAGCAAGAACTCAGACACCTACAGAGAGACAGTCCTCAGTCAGATGATAAAACATATTTTTTACTTCAACAAATAAACAAATACAATTATTTAATGCAGAAGATGTTTGTGTTCAAAACTTCTTTACATAACAAAAGCACAGGAAAAAAACAAAACAAAACAAAAAAACAAATAAAATAAAAAAACACAAAGCTCCCAAATGCTGCTGTAGAATCTGGTTACCAAAAGAGATTAAAGGGAAAGCAGTGCACAAGCATAAGAGCTTTGAAAAGCAACAACAAAAAAGAAAAAAAAAAAAAAAGGTGCTAAAAAAGGCCAATGTTATCACTGACAAAGGAAAATCACAAACACTTATCTTCATAGCAGAATAAATTGCTGCTAAGACATCAGTCCTTCAGATTATTTTGAAGAAAGCAAAGCAGAGCTCAAAGGTATATACTGAAGGTTAGAAGTAATACAAATTGCAATAGTGACAAGAAAGAATATTCAGCATCGCAAGCTATTTTTTAACAACCTTGAAATGACATGAAATAAAGCAGGGACTTCCTGTACCAAGGCTTACAAATGATACCTGCAAATAGCACTACCTTGCGTCTCTGTACTGCTATTCTCTCCAAGGATCTAGAACAGGTCTTCAAACTTCAGAGAAGCAGCAATTTCTTTTTTGAAGAATAGCTGACAATGAGACAGAAATACAGAAAAGCAAAGTGTCCCACATACACTGAAGTTTTCAGAAACTCTTTCTAAGCTACTTGACCACTCTTGGCTATACCAGGCATCCTTTCCCCAGTGCAATTACAGGCCTCCCAAACATAAGACAATGTGAAGCTGCCCAGCAGAGAGAGTGAGCAGATACTGTTCTGTAGCCATTTCAGGAACAAGGAGCAAAGCAGACAGCTTTAATTTATCACTTTCTTTAATCCCTAATATCTTCACCCTGGCTGCTTCCTCCTCCTCCTCCTAGTATTACACAACCTGCACACAACTGCTTATGAGTTTCATTAACCCCATCAATAATATTTGGCTATACTTGACGTATCAATGTAAACATGACGCTTTTGGCCATGAACATGCAGTGATGCCTTAAAAGCTTCTCTGCTACTTACACACAAAACTGGGGGAGAGATTTACACAGTGTAATTGGGAGAGTTACTGCAGCTGAGCAAAACAGATGTATCTAGAAGAATGTATGTGCACTAAGTGCTTCTACTAATCCTGAGCACCCAAAAGGGCAGAGTCACAGACACAAGGGCACACTGTTGAATGGGCAGATGTTTTTTGAGCTGCTTTCAAGACAGGATCATTAATTTAATTGCTTGACTTAAAAATGTTGTTTACACTACACATTTTTTCTTAGTTTTCATATTAACTTCCTAGTGCAAAACTCTACTACACTAGAGCTCTTGAAAGTGACTGCTTTAATGCCTCTAAGTCAAGGTGGTCACAATGAAGGCAGAAGATTTCCCACAGGAAAAGTACATTTTATAAATGAGTTGTACACACCACTTTACACCATGTAATAAACAAGGGATTCCAATGACATTCCAATGGAAGACAAAGCCTACTACATTGCAAATTACCATGTAATTTTCATCTATGCTACTCTCTATTTCCTATCTTTTTTTCCTTCTGTCACCAGAGCCAGGCACAAATCTGCATCCTCCCCTTATCTGGATAAACTACAAAATATTTGAGCACCCTGTAACCTTTTTTTTTTCCCCTTTGGAAAAAAGAACAACTTAATTCATATTTTGCTTAGAAAGATGATGAAAAAAACAGTCTTATTACTAGTTCAAAATCTCTTTCTAGATTGAAGCAGGCAGTTTCAGCATCAATAAAAAAATCTTTTACTTGAATTAAACTCTAAGACCTCTGTTTATGTAATGTCCATAAAAGAAGGAAATTAAAGACCTTGCCCTTCATATTGAGTCTCAGCACTGCTATATTGTAAGTAGGATGAGTGAACTCACTGTTCAAAGTAGTACAATGCTTTAATGCAGTGGTCTTTAAAAAAATAAAAAAAATCTGTGAAAATAACGATTTTGGGTGGAGCTGACACTTCTTCTTGACTTTCAACTATGATTTTCTCTTTTCTACATTTTGTCTGCCATATGACCCAAGCTGTCTACCTCCCCAGCTCCTAAGCCTATGTTGTTTGTCTCATTTTCTCCTCCATTCTTCCTTTCAGTTTCCCCTACTCTGCCTTTCAAATTCCTCTTTTTCAGGTTTTGACAGCTTTGCTCTTTCACTTAAAGTATAAACCATTCAATAACATGGGGAATTTTACTTTTGGTTTTGCTCTCCACGTTGAACTTGCAGTGTTTAATCCACTTTCAGAACAGAAAGCTTTTAAGTACAATCTAGTAAGGATCCCTGAGGCAGCAGTTTGTGGATGCTTTATTGGTCATTCTTGTGATGCTGAAATAACTTCCCAGTGGCTGACATAGACTCTTTTACAGTAGCTTAATTGAACATTTTCTAGTACCAAATACTCTTTACGTATGATTTCACAAGCTCAGTTGATCTAATCTTCATGATCTAAATTAGTTTTCAAGTGTCACCTGGAAAGTTTTAATGTCTTAAGCTTTGAAGACACAAGGCAGAAATTCAATTTTGGTTAAAGTCAAATTCCAAATCTTTGAGACATCCTGAAACTTACAGCAAGAACAGTATTATGAGGCTCTTCCAAAATGTACACAATTAGGATTTCATGCCTTCTCTCTTAACCTTCTCTTCTCACTAAAGTGCAAGAGCAGCAATAACTCTTACTTCTTCTGGACATTTCAGGACAAACTAATCAGCTGTAGAGACAACATCCATCCATTTCACATCATTCCTTGTGGAAAAGGTGGACAGGCAGATGCAACTGTTCAACAGATGAACCACAACAAATCTGGCTGTGACACCTAAGGACTGAAATTTTCCACCAGTCCCACAGCCTGAACATGGAGAAGATGACTTGGATTTCCTACTTGGGTATCTGGTCTAATTACTGGGCAGTTAACAGCCTAAGAGACGGTCTGCCCAGAAGCATACGGGAGTAGTGCCAAAAAGAGAAGTGGAGGGAGTCAAATAGGAAAAATAAGTCATAATGAAGGGCAGGTTCAGAAGTGCTGCTGAAGAACTGAGCTCAAAGGGAACTCCGTCTGAACTGGTCTGCAGCACATGAGCTCATTAGAGCCCACTTTCTAGGGCAATCAGTTCAAATCCGAGCAGGGCAAAGTGCTACAGTTCATCACACTGGGCATAAGGTTACAACGAAGCTGCTGCCTCTTTGCCTGACTGATTCACTGGTATGTCTGCTGATCAATTAGAGTGACTTTCCTGCTGGTTTTCCCCCCTCCCCGATAGAATTTTAAAGGCTGGGACAAATTGCCCACAGTCTAATAGAAGTGGACTTATACCAGCCTGCATGTTTATGTAAAGTTGAGGAGCATTCAACAGTTTTCTGAACTTTAAGGTCTCCCATACATTTTGCTGCTAACACCAGATCAAGTCGTAGAAATGAGAAATGCTCACACAGCAATGCTTCCACAGTGCTGCCTCCTTGCAAGAGGCTTTTTCAAAGCGCTGTTTGTGCATTTCAGCCGTGAAACTTTCAGTGATATCTGTAGGAGTCACACAGCTAAATCCCCAAGCAGCACTTTTAGAAGATGACTTATATTTAAAGGAGGATTAGAAGAAAATACTTCTTAAACTATTTTCCGTGTAACATTATCAGTCTTAAATTCGGAGAAATATGGAATCATTTGGGGGAAATATGTGATTCACTGGGTATCAATTTTTCCATCCAATTAGGTTGGGCAGCTATGCTGAGTATCCAACACACACCCTTGCTTCCCCCTCCCTTTCCACAGAGTGTATATATTAAACACAAGTTAAGACTTCTGGGTTTTCAACTTTGTTGATTTTACATTCCTTTTGGGAGTTAAAGTACTATTTTGTTTAATTATTTTTCCTCTACTCATCCACAGTATTGAATGACAAGAATAATGAGCTCAGAATCATTGTACAAATCCCAGTAGGAACCACTCATAGTTTGCTAATAGGACATTATATTTGCATTACCAAGTTCAGTTCAGAGCACATTGTGTAAATTAGCTCTGAGGGTTACTACCACAAATCTAAAACCAGAATATCAGGTCAATTAGCACAGCTCCAAAGCACAGTATTTTGGGTGAAAACATAATGGGTATGATTAGAATTCTAGGAAATCCTCTTCTTGGGCTAAGTGTCTCTCAAAATGTCCCATTTCACTTCTGGCAGAAGCCAGAATGTCTCACCTCCAAGTATTGTGGTCTGATGCTGGTGACTCTGATGCTTGACAAACAGTATTTCCCTGTTTCAAAGAGGGGGCAAAATTAACTTGCAGGAGGTATGGAAATCCTCAGAATCCCATAGCAACACTTTCTTTCCCATCCAAATTAAAAGAACAGGTGAGTATGAGGAAGACATGGAGGATCTGGGAATTTAATATAGAATATACTGCTTACATGAAAATGCAACTAACACACAAAAACTATTCAGTTTCCTCCACAGAGACAAAGCCAGCACACACCAACTGCGCAGCTAGAGACTAAAGTCACAGTTTAATAATGATGAAAGGGGGCCCACAGCAATTTAAGGCAGAAGATCCCAGTAACAAGTACTGTAGGAGTACTTACCTTTTTGGCAAACGGCATACATGTACATACACACACCCACAACTATGGAAGTAGTTGATGAACTTAATGAACTTTACAGAACACATAACATCTTTGGATCAGACTGCTGGAACAGAAGCATATAGAACAGAAAAAAGGTATCCTAATGAAGTTCTATTTCGGACTACAACTCCAATGAATCCAGAAGGTGTCACATAAAAATAACACAAAAGGCAAGGGGAAATTATTTTGGTCAAGTTCATTGATTGGTCTAGACCCTATAAGTCAATTCAGGTCAGTCTTATCAAGCCATCAAGTCAGCCCAGCTAACTCTGCCTGGCCAAAAATGAGCTTAAGATTTGTTCCTTGGATCATTTTGTGGTAAAGCCTCTGAAATTTTAGGGTAACTGCCTTATAAGTCTGCTTATTCTGTAAATGCTAACCCATAATACATCACTACTCTCTGCAGAAACATATCTGAAATAAGAGTTAGACAACTTCAAAATTATTTTATCTTAAATGAAATTATGGTATTTCAGATTACACAAGAGAAATCATTCAATTGGCAGGTTTTATAGTCAACTGTATAAAAATGGTCATTTCTCACACACTAAGACAGCTAGAGCTGGGACACAGAGAGATATTTCATCATTAATATTTATAATTCTTTAATTCATTAGGCAAGACCCTAATGTATCTATAGGAGCAGAACTAACTAAAGCTTTTCACAAGCCCTGAAAGAATTTACTCTGATATAGGCAGGACCTGGTAGAAAACTCTAAAGAAAAGAGATACTGGAAAACAAATTCAGATGTCTGAGTCAAGTACCTCTGCAAAATATTTTCAGGTCCCTGTCCATGACCAGCTAGACAGTGGTAAACTCCTGGTGGCAGTGGTGAGAATGAAAGGATTTGCCTATGTGAGACACTGAATATGCTTTTTGAGAGAAAATGACACACAAATACCTACTAGATTCCACCCTTGCTGCAATGCAAACTGATGTGCAAAACAGAAAATAGGCTTTCAGTGAAATATAAATAGCTGGCAAGGACTCCTGAATACTCAGCTGGGCAAAAAATGCTTTATATGGAAGACAGTAACACAAGAAATATCAGAAAGCATACGTAAATTGAAAGAAAATGAATATATTGTCAGAATACAAATAAACAAAAGCCATATTTTGGAAAGTAAGCACTATAAAATGCTTACTGTTGCATGAAAACTCAGCAGCAAAAAGAGACAAACTAGAGTGCCTGCAAAAGTAAAAGAGATACAGTATAATAAGTGCTTCTGAAACTAGGCAGAGTAACAAATCAATTCACTACTCATTATGTCTACCTATTTAGTAGCACAGAAAGGCTTAGGTTAGCCTTAGGAGTCTCTGATTACAAGCACAAATGAATTTGCAGAGGCAGGGAAGCAACACTACTGTAAGATTCAATAGGATCTACTAAGGAAAAAAAAAATCTCTCTTTGAAGGACTGTTCAGGTGAATTTGAATTCTCCAAATTCTTTCAAATCAGCTCATGAGTTGTTTTCTTTCCATATTTCAGTTACAACTGTGCTTTTCAATTTGCTGCTCTTTACCACTGTGTTCTTGATGGCTAATGTCTCTTCCATCATATTTCATAATCATTAAAAAGGCACAGAAACTGTCAAATATTTTGTTCTGAAGAAGATAGAAA
The DNA here is from genome assembly GCA_013400415.1 of Scytalopus superciliaris. Lineage (NCBI taxonomy): Eukaryota > Metazoa > Chordata > Aves > Passeriformes > Rhinocryptidae > Scytalopus > Scytalopus superciliaris. Next base: position 105,182 of record VXBX01009475.1, read on the forward strand.
AAAAAACACAAAAAAATTTTCTGTCATTGTGCATTTCTGTATCTCCACAGAAATATCAACTAGAAGTTTCCCTTTAAGATATATAGATGTACAAATGTGTGGTGACTTGTGTCAGACTTCTAGGTGCATCCACTGAGGGTCAGGGCAAAGAAGAGGGGTGAAAAAAGCTTCTCTTGCTTTCTCTGTGTTTCACATGAGAATGTCAGTCTGCTATCATTTCCCTAACGAGTGGTGAAACTACTGTTCCTAACTGTGCATTCTTCCAATTTTCAGCATTTTTAAAACTAAATTATCTAAAGAAAAAGGAAATGTCCAAAGGGGAATCATTCCCTAAGAAAATGCATTTGAGTAGCAGCAATTAAATACTTTCTAAAAAGTAGTGAGGCAGAATTGCTTAGTAATGATTCATTTCAAATGAACCCAGAGAAATTCAGATTTTTAATAACTTCGTTCTCCTTGGTCTTCCCCAGAAGATATCTAAACAGGGCACAAGACTGCAATCAGCAGCAGGAAGTGAGCACTGCTTCACTAAAGCAAAATGGAACATGTCAGCATAGGAAAATACAGATGCCTGCCTTGACTTCTGGCACTGCATCTTTGCTCCAAATATATTTTTGTGGGAAGTCCCATGACCTCTGGATAGCTATAATTCTCTGAAAAGCATTAACATATTGATGCTTTCATAATTTTTTTTAAATTTTTTTTTTTAATTTTTTTTTTTTATTTTTTGGTAACAGTACATGAGACTTGTTTACCCACCAAATCAGATGACCTGTAAGAGTAATTGGTCAGCTGACCTGGTCAAATAGTCAAACAGGTGGCCAGGCATCATTTCACAAAACTCTGACACTCAACTCCTGCTGCCTGAAGTTGCCACCTCTTCCTCCCAGGCTTCTTAACAATTTATTAAAATCTATTCTCTGTGGTTTAAGGATCTCTCCTCCACTTCTTCTGTCATGCCTTTCCTGAAAAACAGGACTCTCTGGTTCATCAAAGTTCAGTACCAGAAGCACACTCGAGCCCTGCAGAGAGTGAACAGTGCCACCTTCTGCCCCTCTGCCCTGAGCTCCTGGGGCATGTCAGCCCTCCAGTGTAGCCAGCCAGGCATGTAATGACTTACCAGGCTCAGATGGCAGGACAGACCTGCCAAGCTTGCACAGCGCAAGGAGTGGTGAGGCAGACGAAACAAAGGGAAATTAAAAGAAACCCTTGTGCAACAGCTTCTGCCACCCTGCCATAAAAATCACCTTGTAGTCTAGTTAAAGAAACATCTTTGATTAACCTTTTATCTTCCACCCTCCTTAGCTAAGAAATTAGCAACAAAGGCATTAAATGACATTGAATTTCTTCTATTTGATTTGCACTGCCTTGAGACTTCATCAGTTCTGAAAGGTGTTAATGTAATCTGTTTTCTACTGGGGCATGGTCAGTACAACTCTGATATATCTCCCTCCATTTATAACAGAAATAAAAGTTCTTATCCTGCTTCATCAATTACTTGAATATTTCTTCTTTTGAACTAAACTGTCCAAAAAACAGACTCTGCGATTTCAGCTTTTACCTATAGTGCCTCTTGTATTTACAGTGATTTCTGGGAAGGGAAAGTACATTTTTATGATGGACTTCTGTTTTCCCTGAGGGCAATTTCATTCATAGAAATGACGATAATGCAAAGGTTCTTTAGACAGAGAAAATTATACAGGCACCCTAATAAGCTATAAATCCTTTCCACAGACTTCTGCTGGCTTTTTAAGACTCTTAAACTATGGTGCTGTGGATTGGGTAATCACGGCATTCCACATGTGGATAAAGGGACCAGATGGACAACAGAGAAAATAAAATTCTTCACTGTTCAAAAAAGCCTATTTCAAGAAAAAACTTCTTACAAAAAGCATGGAGGCAGCAATGTACTTTGGCTACCCTGATGGGAATTCTATGATGGGAACCACAACTATTTCAGACCAAGAAGTTTCAGACCAAAGTGACAGTTTGTGTGGCTGGACTATATTTAAGGGCAAATCTCAGCCTTTTGTAAGAGTACTTTATCCACTGCAGCTGCTAAAACAACATGAGGATTTTTATTTTTCACCTAAAACAGTGAGCTGATTAAGCATCTTCCAGACTGGTCAGGACAGTTAATAGAAGACCCCTTTGGGAATTACTTGCTACCAAAAAGAGAGCAGCTCTCAGGCTACATGGACTTCTGAGCAGGATCAGATGTTCTCTATCCAGCAGCCTCCAGATGACAGCTGCATGCAACCTCCCCATGAGGAAGTTCCTGTGCCAAGGCGTGGTGGCCCTCAGGGGTCAGGACTGGGGCCAATACCGTTCAACATCTTTGCTGGTGACATGGACAGTAAGATTGAGTGCACACTCAAAAGGTTCACTGAAGACACTGAGCTGTGTGGTGCAGTGACATGCTGGAGGGAAGGGATGCTATCCAGAGGGACCTTGATACACTTGAGAGGTAAGCCAATGCAAATCTTATGAAGTTCAACAAAGTGATGTGCTGCATCATGGCAATCCGAGGCACACCTACAGGCTGGGCAGAGAAATGGCTGAGAGCAGCTTTGCAGAGAAAGTCTTGGGGGCAATGGTTGATGAAAAACTCAACATGAATTGGCAGGATGCCCTTACAGCTCAGAAAGCCAACCAAATCCTGGGCTGCATCAAAAGCAGTGTGGCCAGCAGGTCAGAGGAGGTGATTCTCACCCTCTACTCCGCTCCTATGAGACCCCACCTGGGGTACTGCGTACAGTCCTGGTGTGCACAACATAAAGAGAACAAGGAACTGTTGGAGTAAGTCCAGAGGGGGGCCACAAAGGTGGTGAGAGGACTGAAGCACTTGCCCTACAAAGTCAGGCTGAGAAAGTTGGGGCTGTTCAGCCTGGAGAAGTGAAGGTTGTGTGGAGACTCCCTAGCAACCTTCCAGTATCTGAAGGGGCCTACAGGGAAGGCAGAGAGGGACTCTTCATCTGGAACTGCAGTGATAGGATAAAGAGTAATGGTTACAAATTGAAAAAAGGGAGATTTATGCCAGTTATTATGAACTTTACTGTGAGGGTGGTGAGATAGTGAAACAGATTTCGCTAGGGGGTTGTGGATGCTCCAACCCTGGCAGTGTTCAAGGCCAGGTTGCACAAGGCTTTGAGCAACCTGGTCTAACAAGAGGTGTCCCTGCTCACGGCAGGAGGTGTTGGGACTAGGTGAGCTTTAAGGTCCCTTCCAGCCCCGAACATTCCACTCAGCATCTTGCCTTTGTGTGTGTGTGGCTAGCCGTCGCGAACGACGATGCTTTTTATGCCTGCGCGAATGGATTTATTACGTGGAGCTCAGCGTGCGCGGAACTGGCCCCACCCCCTTTAGCCCTGGGACGCTCCTAGCCTTGGCCGGGGCAAGCCCAGACGAAGTTGGCAGAGCGAGACCCGCAGGACTCGAACCGGCGTCCTTCCGAGAAGGAGCACGGATCCAGGGGCGGCGGCTTTTACCCACTCGGCCACAGCCGCCGGCATCTTGCCTTTAAATAAGCACCGTTTGCAGCTGGGTCCCAAAACTGAAGTGATGCTCTTCATGGAGAGAGGAACTGTTTCACCATTTCACAGTTACACAAACAGACCCAGAAAGACATGGGAACTGTGTCAACATCAGCCAAGAGTACATGAATCAGAGAGAAGAACTGAATTCAAGTGTCCAACTGAGCAGTTTGTTGCTCCAACTCCACACTGCTTCAACAAACCCACAGCCTAAGTCTATCAAACACAATCAAAATTCAGGCTATTTCCTCATGTTTCATTTCTAAAAGCATCACTGAGGTGAAAGTAAGTCCCATCCTCAGCTGTAAGAGAGGATATACTTATGCCAAGGCATATTTCACCACAGGTGATGGGTGGGAATATCGTGCCACCTGAAGGAACAGAATGATTCAGAAACTCACTGGGGATATCCTTGATACCAGAAATAGCCAGTGTTCAGGGGGGTTGCTTTTCAGCCTCCTGAACAGCATTGTACCACCCCTCACACCAATGAAGACCTGGGAGATGCCAACAGTTCGTGGAGGGCAGGGCACCCTAGGTGGCAGATTCAATGAGTGATTGTGATTCACAACACCCATCAAGGGGGCCCTCAAACTCTCCTCAAAGGAAGACTGTAACTTGCAGAGGTCAAAGCAGAAAGTTGATCAGCTGGTACATACCACAGAAACAAACTCGTAACTCCTCTCATCCACTCCGCGGGGCTCTCCTTTTGACCTGCTTTTTTCCTCTTCCCCCCGCCTCCCACTTCCACTCACTTCTTCAAAAGAAGTTAAAAAAAAGGCATTTCATCTATCTGCAGTCCCAGCTTTAAGTATCTGCATCAACTGTCTCTGTTCCTATAGAGTTAGTGTCAGCACTGGGCTTAACCCAGAAATCACATGCAGACATCTGCAGCTCAGGTGGGCTGGTAGGGAAGGCAGCCTTTGGGAAAGTGCACATGTTGAAGCATATCATAAGCACAGCAACTGCTGCAGAGAGAGGGTATAGATGGTACCAGAATGCTTCAGTTTGAATCCAATAGATACAAAGGATGGGAAGAGAAGGGAGAAAACGGTAAAAGAGAAATGGTAAGATCCCCTGTCAAAAAAAATTTTCCCTGTCTGTTCTGCACAGATATTAAGGTCTCAGCATCTTGGAAAGACTAGCTGATAACAGTAATGTTAGTGAAATCCTTTGCATTGCTTAATATGCTTTCAGCTCAACACTACTATCCCCTCACATGCTTAAATGGGCAACACATACAAAGGTTGATCTCAGTGTGAACAGGTGTTCCTAGTGCTGCATCAGCACAACTCATCACAGGCAAGTTATTTGCCACAGGGCATAACAGGGAACACCCAACCCAAGCACAAGTCAAGTGGTATTTCAATTCAAGACTTTTGATTACATTTCTTCCTATTGTCATCATTTTTTCACATTTCCCTTTATCATTTTAATGCAAATTTTTCTGTCTGTGAGCAAAATATTTTCAGAATTTCTAGTAAAACTAATAAAAAAAAATTAAGAGACCATTCAAAAAAGCCTCTTGAAGAACTTATTTATGTTCTGATTGGCTCCAGCTAAGTATAAATATTTATTGACTTATACACGGAACAAAGAGATAAAAAGAAAAACGGAATATCCTCAAAAATCAATGTAACACAAAACACAATTTGCAGAAAGGACCCACCTTAGCAGAAGCAAGTTTCATCATAACTGGCATCTTAAAATCACCAAAATCTTTCAAAAACCTCACAAATCAAGTTTGATATACAAGTTTCAGACATTGCTGTTTCATCCAGGTGTGATATTCCTCATAAGAGACAGGATGTGCCCTCATGCCAGAGAAAACATGTGAACACTTGGAGAAATGGAGAAAAAATCCCCACCTATCCCATTACTCACCCTGATGTTAATTTTTACTAAATTCAGTTACTAAATATCTCATTAATCGCTTTGTATCCTTTTTTCCTGAGATTGGCACCTCAGCACTTCCTGCTCTTGTGGAACAAAACTACAACTCCAAGACCTTCCTTTAATTGCTCTTCCTGAGCAATTAAATATTTTCTCTGAAAATAATGGCTTTTGAGTTCAACAACCTCCCATATATCATTCAGTGATGTTACTAAAGTTCTGCTTCAAAACAGCCCCAAATCATCACCATATTGCATAAAAATAATTATAATTAAAGACATTTTAAATTGTGGTCAGGAATAAGGAGCAAAACTCCAAATTTATAAAGAAACAAAAAATTTTCATTCCAGAAATTAGAAGATTGAATCCATGAAGATTGTATCAGATTTGACATAGAGAACGCTCGAGCAAATACTGATGGGGTGAGGCACTGCAGATTGAATCAAAGAGTTCAAATAGATAGTGCTCACAGTACTGCCACTGGAAAAAAAGAAGTGAAAAATCTCTTTGCCTCAATCACAGCTCCTTTGTCCACCTGCAAAAAACTCCCAGACAGAGTCTGGAAGCCTACTGCTTCAACTCCTGATGAGCATTCATGGATCACAGTAGGTAACTGGCATAAGAAGATGTAACAAGGATAGAGCAAGGGGTCATAGGGTTGAACTCCTTCTAATGACAGCTGGTGTGGAAGGGGAAGTCAAATACAAAATGTAGTTGTTCTGAGGTTCAACTGAGATACACAGAATTGACTTAAATGAGATAGTAAAGCTATGGCAAGAAGTTTCTTGTGCAATATCCTTCATGCTACTATCATACAAGTAATCACAGATGGATTTATGTCTATTATAACTTTAAGAAGTAGGAAGTCACCATTTTCTTTCCTGAATAGCTGGTCTCAGATGATACTTAAAAATGTACGAGTCTCAATAGCATTAAGCTTTTTTTGAAAGAGTAGTACTATTTTATTAATATTGCCTTTACTTCTTACAGATTTGTTTTAAATTAAAAAATAATAAAACCAAAACATGAAGATAAAAATTATGCTAGTGCAGTTCAAATATAAATTATTTTTCCATTTAATGTTTTAGAAGTATCCAGAAAAAGCACAGAACCAAGAAAAAATTTCAGGTCAAATGAGGATAACTTTATCCTTCTTGCTGATAAACAAGTCTTTGCACATATTGCCTCAGAATGCATTTTATCTTGTTAGTACAAACAGCTTTGATATGAGAATTAAGGACAAAAATCATTGCTTGCTAATCTCTTGATTGTTTTCAACTGAGATAAACTTAAAACTGTGATGGGCAGTTTCAAAACACTACCATTTCCTTGTAGAAAACACATCAATTTCAATCTCAAAATATTTCTAAAGTTGCAATGAAGCAAGGAGTATTTGATAAAGCTTGTTAGAGACCACATTTTAAAGAAAAGAATGATTTTGGAGTATAGTCACATGCACAAATAATGTCATGGTAACAATTCAAAAGCAAGGCTACTGCAAAGAAGCCAGATTATTCTTCAAGAAAATAGAAAGGTTATCAATCAGATTTTCTCTTCCTAGTCAAGTCATTCACTGTACTCAATGCTATTAACAGACTAATTTAGTTCAGCAGTAGAGTTACATAAATCTGAACTAAATATGAGTTCAAATCACCTTGAATGAACACTGTCTACTCCAGACTTGGAACACGGCAAAGAGCTTACAAAAAAGAAACTTCATTGATGCAGAGAAAGCACTTCACGGATATCAGGCTTTAAGGAAATGACAGGCCCCTCTGTACAGTCCTAGAGCCATGAGACTGGCGTAAGTGTGGTGCTAACCCACGTAACATCTGACATCATAAGAAACATTGACCTCGTTCAACCTCAAGGTTTCTGGCTGAAGATGGGAGCTCAGAAAATGGCATTTTTATCTTTGAGCCAGACTGACCATGATAAGAAGATGGTGTGGAGACCTGCACAGATGTCTCCCTGCGATGAACTAATTCATTAGTCTGCAGCTGGAGACTGAGGTGAGCTTGTTGGTTTTGCTGACCTCAGACATGCTCTGAGCACTGTTGGCAGCTGCTGTTCTCAATCCTTCATCAGTGTAAGATTAATGGGTCACCATGGTACATTCACATCCAGGACACAGGAAAAAAAAAAAAAAAAAAAGGAGAGGCGGGACTGTAACTCTGGAAGGCAAAAAAAGTGAATGAAATGTGACAATACCTGCTACACTTGGTAAGGAACCACCTGACTTCACAAAGGCTTTTAAAACATATTTTGCCCCTGCACTGTTAGACCACATCCACTGTCCAAAGAGATGGATCGCTTTACATTTTTTTCCCTTTTTTAAGTCCCACTGTCTGCCAACTTTCTCCAGAAGCTGACTGTACTGTCAGAGCACTTAACATCCAGCAAAGTCACACAGGGTCAGACCAGAAAAATGCAGACAAGTGGGGCAACATCAGGAGGCAGAGAACAGCTGAAATTTCTCTAGGGAGCATTTTCTGGAGAAATACAATTAGATCAGTGAAGCCATAGAAAATCAAAGCAGAAAGTATTCTGACACAAAGAGAACCACCCTGGCTACGAGAGGAGGCCAAGCAGCACAAAATTACTATCTGATGGAGCAGAAAGAAAACCAAAGAGAAGAGTAAGAAGAGCTTTATTCTTGCAGTCACAGTTGTTACTGCAAATGATTAGGCCAGCACAGTGTCTCAAGTCACAAGTAGAACATTGTGTACCACTGCTCTCCAATCATACCATATGGAGATGAGAGGAGGTTCGTTTTAATGCTACCCCCTTTGATACTGGTAAGAAAACGCAACACTTTTACAAAGTGAAAAATGATTCCTGACAGAATAAACGAAGACAGGCAGCATACAGATGAGGTAATTTTATTATAAAACATTGTCTGCCTGGAAAACTGTACAACTGGTTTGGTGGCTTTTTTAGCTAAAAATTCAATGTCCATATTAAAAAGAGAAAAAAAGAAATCAGAATTTACAGTTCACTGTTTTAGAGCTCTCAGAATCCTCTAGTCCTAGTCAAGATAGAATGTGTGAGCTCTTTCTTGTTATGTTACAGAAAATCAGTGAATACAGTTTTGAACTATTTACTGTATATGGTAAGAACTTAAGTAGAAAATACAATTGAACAAAAAAATCCCAATAAAATAACCCCATGAATGTCAGCATGCAGCAACACAGGGCTAAGCAAAGATCTTCCTCCTTGAACTGAAATTAAATAATCTCTCTCCCTTATTGGTGAGCCTCATATTAAAAAAGAATTGTCTCAGTTTATCTGTGACTAAGGATGCTGGGGAGACTCTTAACTATACTCTACAATTCTCAGTTACTCACTTCTTCTGAATCCTAATATGGGCTGAAGGAGACCCAATTAGTATCAAATTCAGATTTATTTCTTTGTAATTATACAAGCCATAAAATCTATTGCTTTCAGGCACACTTTTACACAAGCACAAGTGAAGTGCCACCACTGTATCTCTTATAGTTCTTTTTCCTTAGTACCCTTGGTATTGCTGGCTAAGCTACAAAAGCTTAATTTTCACTGAATTCTACAACAATTGCCATTTCTTCTGGAAAAGAGCTCTATAGTCTTAGTCCAGTTAGAATAATTATTATGCAAATCCCTCAACTCCGCATGGTTACCCAGCCTTAGAACTCATTACAGATTCATTAAAAACACAGTTGCTCCATCTTCTCTTTAGATACTTTGAAATTTAATCATTACCATAAATGAGGGGATAATGCTGCAACACGAACATTATATTCATCACAAAGCTTTTGTGCTGGTGCACAAGATTCTTTCATGCTTAATTTGTTATTAATTATAGTTTAGATTATAGTCACTGTTGTGGGTTTTTTTAAAAACACCCCAAAAAAATTCCTTACTTGAAAAAACAGCCTGCATCATCTTCCAAGTAATTCCCACTCTGCTCACACGTTTTACTAAAAATATTAATAGAGACAAGCAGAAAGTAGTCCCTCTTCACAGAGACCAGAGTGTCGGAGTCCTATTTTTATTAATTTTTTAGTGAGACATGAAAAAGTTCAGAGGGCAGACAACTTGAAAGGGCACAACATTAGCACCTGCAGTAGTTACTTTTCTCAGGATGCACAGCTGCTGAGGAGAGGGAAACAGCAGGGATGCAAGACTGACAGGATGAAATGCAATACTAGAATATTGTACTTTGACTTACAGAGGTAAGAAATATGTACTAGTCTAAACAAACAGGAAGCACCCCCAAGATATGTAAGCACAAAAGTAAACTGCAAAGACATCTAAAATGTAGAAAGTTATTATTTGGTTCTTTGATGTTATTTAGACATGGAGAAGTTTCAGGTTTCATTATTTTATAGGTTATTACTGATTATTAATGTTATTGCACACAGAAATAACTATTTCTCAAAGGTAAATAAGGAGTGGGTGATGCAAACAAATCTTTGTACTAGAACTGGTGACTTGATACATTGTTTAAAAATGGAGGGTACCATAATTAGACAGACGAACAAAAAAGTGAACAAGTTTCCTTCTGTGGACATGAATTCTGCTGAACTAATCAATGCAATCAAATGCTTATAAAGTCTTCCCATGGGAGCAGGTTCTCAGGAGAGAAGTAAGGAAATTTCCCCTTAATAAAAAGGGAAACAATAAGTTGGGGGGGGGGGGCAAAGGAAGAGGGAGGGGGGGGGGCGACGTGTTACTATTATTTTCTTCACTGTCACCCAGGCAGAAAAAACACAATGATGGATTTCACCTAGGTGAAACCCCCACAACAGCTTCATCTCTTATGACCCCTTTTGTTAATCCAAATAAATGAACAAGATACTACAAAAGGTACTGAAACCTATTATCACAACAAACTGAAGGATAAAGCAACCACAGCATATTCACTGCGGAACGCTGAGAGTAAGCCAAGGCTGGAGTTTATATAATGAACTTCTGCAAACCTTCACAGCAAGGGTGTTTTTCAGTCAACCCAAATATGCTGCAGACTTGGGGGGAAAAGGGAGAGGGGGGAAAGCAGAATGATCCATTCAGTGCCTTTTGTAAGAAAGAAGCAGCCTGTAACTGTTCACTGCAGGATAACTCAAAACACATCCAAGCTGTGCAATGAGGGGGTGAATGCAAAAACACTCTACAACTGCTAAGAGTGACAGAATTGAGGCTGAAAATAAAGCATTCAAAAAGAAAACCAAGACATACATACACACAAATATGTAGCATTCTTATTTTCTTTAGCTGAAAAAATGAGGGTCTGAAAGAAAATTGCTTGATACGTGATCAATACATCCATATCCATACATGGTGTAGCAATAAGCATACCAAAAGTAGTTCTCTCAGTAACTTAGCAAAGCATGCTTTTGCATTAACAATTCAATTCTCATCTTCTCCTCCTCTAATTTCCCCTAAGAGATTCAATAAAGCAACTTCATCGGAAATATGCCATCCAGAACAACGACTAAAGGGGATATAGTAAAAACGCCCTAAAATTGCAGTGCAGAGGCTGATGTGACCACTTAGTGCAAAGCATGAGAAGATTACTGACACATCCATTTTGAAGTGATAACAAAGCAGTCACCAGCGTATTAGTAGCCACTTGATTGCCCAACTGCTACAAGAGTTAAAGACCTATCAGATGTAAAACAAACATTTCATTGGGATCTCCCTGACAGCATCTTCAGAAGTGATTGATCTGGACAAAGCTCCCTAACCCCCATACTGAGTAGTTAAAACTAGTGGCGCAAGTCTTCAAGTTATAGTTGCGGGGTGGGAATCAAGTGTGAATTCCTCTTCCATAAAATCTAATGTTAGCCTTCAGTGCTTAACAGGAAGCTTGATCTGATTAGAACAGGCTCCTACAGATTCCAACAGCTAGTTTATAAGAAATCATTTTGCAAGTCCTGACTTCTAATTTCTTACAGAATTAACTGACTGCAATTGGTTATTTGCCTTCTAAAGTCACCATTCTTCACTTCCGACAATATTGATATTTCCACCACACCACTCTTCACTATTGGAATTCAACAAGGGAATAAGCAATAGGGATTGCAAAATCCATTTTGCCACTAAGGTCATTTAAGTTCTCAAAAACAAAAGAATTACGCACTTTGCCTCTTCTGGAACACTACAAAATCATTATGTGACAACTAAAATGACACAATAATAAAAGAGAAAGGAAAAGAGTAATTAGATGCTGATTTCTGATACAATGCTAACAACCTTTTAGACTTGGAAAGCTTCTGAAATATCAGTTCTCATCACCCCAAAAAGTGATGTTGTAATTATTCTGGTAATTTGTTGGTTGTCTAAAACACTCAACATGCCTCTGAGTTATTAACTTCAAGTTCCACCATCAGCAAAAGCCTTACAAGTTTAGTAACCCAATTTTGGCAAGAGCAGGATGTTCAACAGCTGTCTCAGGTATCAAGTTAAAATGTTCCATTGCTCCTTAGAGAAGATGAAATCACCAGGAAGTATTATTATGTATTCTCTTGGTTAGGCACAAAGAGGACTGGCAGTTTCCTTTCCTTCCCTGGTAGGCTGGACAGTCTCCAAAAGAGTGAAATCTGTCAATCTCCATCCCTCCAGGTGATAAGAGAAATTAAACATTGCCTATACTTTGCCCTGTCTTTCTGAGAAGGCAACAATCTATGAACTCAAATGGAAAGAAACACTTCCCTGAAGGTCTGGGCTAAATATCTAAAGCTTTGGAGAAACACAAGGCTGAGGACTCATCTCTCTCCTTAGCCTTTCTCACGGCTAGCCCTAAGCAGTTGCTGCAGACTCCCGTCCAAGGCACTAATTCTCACCAAGCACTGCAACATGATGGCGCGCTGTACCATGCACTGGAGGGTTTAGCATCTAGAAGGACCCAGTTCTTTCAGATCAAGACCTCAATAACTTCTTAAAGACCAGTAGGAAAAGCCACATTAGTTATCTGTGAGAAACATTAAGCAAGCGTTTGCCTGGCACACACAAAGGGCAAAGTCAGACTAAATGATGTAACAGTCTCTCCTGCCCTCAGCCCTGTGTAAAAGAAGCTTTATCACAGAGGGGCTGAGAAACTAATTAATTTGTGCTTTCGAAAACCCTTCAGAAACTTGGAAGAATGATGCTACTCTGCTTGCAAAGCATTCATCCTCCTTCAGCTAATTTAATTCAGATTAATTTCCCCTCAGCATGTATCAGTGTATCCCCCAGTAAGATACACTGAATAAAGCATGGCAGTGAAGACGCTTTGCAGTTCAAGGTTGCATCTGTTGCTTCAACACACTTTTCATATTCTGTATATGCAAGGCTGACTGAAAAATTAAGGAATAAATAAAATTTTTAAAAAATAGACTGTAATGTAAGTTTTGCCCTTTGTTCTTCTCTATTGTCTTCAGCATGCCAGAAGGTTGGGAACAATACATGCCTATTCAACTGTGATCACCTACAACAAAAAAGGGAACCAGGTATATCTGTGAGGCCTAACTTCCTTTCATATTATCAGGAGATCCAGGTTTGCTCTAAATTAGGGCAAAATAAAACATCATACCATGCCGCCTGCTTAAAACCAGGGTCTGCCTCCAAATAGGTACTTGAGGAAGAGTACTAAACTCTGAAAAACAAACATCCCAAATACCAGGATACTGACCCAGACAATGGGAACAAACCATCCCAAAGCAGTGCTAACAAGGACCATAGCTTGCCAGCCTGGGGACCAGTCAGACACTCTCCACCAACACTTACTTGCTGAAATGAACAATACAAGAAAAATTTATCCTGTAAGATCACAAGACTTGCACAGGAATTCAGGTATTCAAAGATACAAATCCCACCACAACAAACACGCAAGTGGGGAGCAAGCAAAGCCACCATGCTGTTCTCTGGGATGGTACTGTGACTAGAATACAGCCTGACCTTAAATCAGTCTTAGCACTTCGACTTTTTAGCCAATCTTCAAAAGATGTGATTCTTTTTGCACAGCAATCATCACAACAGGTTCATCCACAACCAAATCACCTTGTATGTCAGAATACATACTGCAAGTTCTGAGAGTACAAGACATAAACACTATTTGAATAATTATAAAGAGACAATTCTGGTAAGTTGTATTATCATCATGTTTGTTTTATTAGAAAATAGTAAGATAAGTTTCTATAGTGACTTTAATACACTTCCACCAAGCTCAGCTTAAATGAAAGTGAGTTATTTTTAAAAGGCACAGAAAAAAACCCACTGCAAAATGGTAATAATTTTCTAAATAAATTATTTTCAATAACTTGTGTATATATGAAGAAAATTAGGTTTATCAAATTATTAAATTTATCAAAAGGAAACATTGTTTCAAATTAGGGAGTGGACAAAATCACTTCTGGGTCCCCAGTTATTCCAAGACTACAACCCAGGTAGACTAATGTATCAGAACAAAGGTTTTATTTGGAGATTGGAAGGAGGGGAACAAGTAGTTTAACACAGTAGTTTAACACAGTCAGTTGCTCAGTGTTCAACAAACCAGTCACTAAATTGAATCAGTCAAATAAACCGAAGCAAAAAATGACCTCATAGCTCCTGCAGCAGTGAGAAGAAAGACACAAGCAACTTAAAATAAAAAACGTATTTAACACATCATAGCACGCTTACTTCTTTGCTGTTTCACAAGAATATCAAACCCAGTTTCAGACCATTTGTTTTCACCTTTGGTTCCAAACCCGCCCCAACATATTTGTTGGGGATCTGTAGCTGTACGCTGTGATCTGCTGATGGAAGTGGTGCTGATCTGCATGGGGTGCTGGCCCCGGAGCACACCAACAGGACAGGCTGCACTTCCCTGGCCTTTTCTCCCTCCCCCCATCACTCTTCGATCTTGTGCCCTCTGTTGCACACAGGATATGAATCACAGCTGCAACTCCCTCAGTGCACCTTGAAATAATGAGGGTTTACTGCAGGAGCACTCTTCCTTTATCCTTCCCAAGGCCTCACATCCTGATTGCAACCCCCCACCTTTCTCAATGTGAGGATTTATTTATTTGAATCACAAGCAAATAAGGCATATCTACAGAGTACCAGTTCTTCTAGCTGCTCCCCAGGGACACCTCTACTGCCAATATATTCAATTTGGTGTTAATAAACCATAATGAGTCAGCAGAAATCAGTCCTATCTCAACCATATTCCCCTGAGGGCACCAGCAGATGTTCAAAGGGGAGATGAGCAGCAGCACACTGCCAATCGCCTCCACGTCATTTTAACCTCCCTTGTCTTTTCAGCTTTTAATTGTCTACATTATAAAGAGGGGATAAAAGAAACAAATCTTTTTGATGAATGTAGTTCACTCCTGCAGTAGATAAATATCTAGAAAATTCCATTCACACTTGCATGGAAAGACACGTATTTTACAATCATTTACCATCTGAAATGATGCAAAGCCACTGTCATTTGAATCAGTTGGTCTCCTGCTTGCTATACCATGTAGCACAATAGAGCTCAAGGGGTTTTGCCTGTCCATGTGGTTCAGTAGTGGACTCAGCGGTGCTAAGTTAGCAGTTGAATCTTAAAGGTCTCTTCTAACCTAAATGATTTGATGAATTCCTGGAGCAGAGAGCTGAAAGTCCCCCTTGGCAGAGCTCTTGCACAAGCACATATGAAATATTACATTCAGCTCTGGACACCTCATTACCAGAAAGATAACACATTAGAGGGTTATTAGAGAAGCAACAAAAATGATAAGTGAAGATTGAAGGGAGTTATTACACCACAACATTAAAAGCTAAGTGCATAAAGGTTGGATAAGGAACAACTTTCTGGGGGACAGAGTAACAACCTGTAAATTTCTGAAGGAAGGGTATGAAGGATATGTATGACAATAAAGAAAATGAACTATTTAGGATGGCAAAAACTAGATACAATTAGGAACAAAAAAATGAAATTAAGAAAGGTCTGACTTGAGATAAAAAAGAAGGGCAATAGAAGGCAGGCTTTGAGAAGCCTATTGCTTGGACGACTTAATAGGTCTTTTGTATCTCTACCTCCTGTAACTCCATGATAATAATGATGGAGCAAAAGAAAGGACTCAAAGTATGAAATCCAATTAATTCTTTGCCAGTAGGCAAACCATCTTTATCAGATATGTTGGCTTAGCAATAAGCTTAAACTTGGCATGATAGATCCTACCTGTCAGTTATTCAGATGTAGCTTTTTGTAATGTCTTCAGGGAAGATGAGTATTTTTATATTTTTCATTAAAACACAGACTACATCCATCAAAGAAGGAAGTTAGATTAAGAAGATCTGTAGCATCTTCAGATAATCTGTGCATCTGACCAGTGCCATATTTAGCATTATCTAATCCGTTTTGTGCATCTAACAGACTGCAAATCCTTTGGGGCAGAAATCCCATCCTCCTCTCTCTTTATATCACACAGTGCTGAGTGTGTTGACAGTGCTCAACAAATAATAGCCAGTTTCAAGGGAGGGAAGAAATCTGTGCTACCACACACTGTGCAGTCTTATTTTCAAGGGATGAACCCTTAAATTAGTAACTGGAGTCTTCACATACATTCCAGTAGAGGAGTAACTCCCCTCAGGAAAATGAACTTCAAAAACACAAAAAATGCCTCACAACACAGAAGAAAATTGATCATTTGGACAAATGCAGAAAATGGCAAAAAGGAGTGACAGAGGATACAAATTGCTGAAAAATGGAATAAATTAAATACTAAGACTAAAATTTAGCACACATGAGGAGTGCTTTAAAGATACATACATACAATTTGTATGCATAGTGATACCATCTTTAAAAGCACAGTCAGGCATCACTTCTCAAATAACAATTCATCCCCAGAGGTATATTTAAAACAACCCAGATCAGTGTACTTTTCTGTTTCCCGTGCAAATGTTTCATTCACAACTCTCACTATTTATTGACACTATTTTGGCTCATGTGAAACTCTTGTAGAAGCAGGTTCCATGTAAGGAGCCAACAAGTCTGCTCTCTGTTTTAGTATCTGCCAAAGTTAATTTTTGAAAGAGCATATAGGGACATATATAGTTATACAATGATATGCTGCCCTTTAATGTGTTCTAAATTAAAATATAAGCCACAGCCTAATTATAAGATCAATGGTAGCAAGTTATTGCTGGCAGGCTGCATGGCACACCTGGACACTCCTCTGGCAAACTCCTCTTTTTAAGCTTTAATATTTCACACACTTTAATATATTACAGACTCAGTTTCAAACTCCAGCTTGGAACCATGTACCCCTAGCAGCTCTATTTCCACCATCCTGAACATTTGCTTTTAGGCAGAGATGCTGCCTATGCTGCTCTTAGATGAACTTTCTTCTGAGAAGCAATGCCAGCACCAAGTGAAATACTGATAGCCAAGGAAGAGACATGTTTTACAGAGATGCTTTGTTTTTCAAATGATCCCAGTTAAGCATATGAAGCATCTGTTGTGTGCTCCCTGTAGGCAAAATGGATATTCAGGAAAGTAATTTACATTAAAGTAGTACAGTGAGGGAGATGAACACTCCTACCTCATTTGCCACAGCCTTCAAATGCTGTGTGCATTTAGAGAGTTGCTAACTTCAGAAACAGTTGCACTGTAGCTTCTCTTTCCAAGGATAAATTAGTTAGAAGAATATAAAATATATTCAGAAGACTGCATTTCTCTAGCTCAGTTTTGCAAACTGTAATAAGCAAATCAAATGAACCCCAGGTTTTGATGGATAACTTAGGACTTTTTCTGCTTATAGAAATTTATTTTTCATGTCAAATTTTCATTTAGTATGAGAACTACACTTCTTTAAAAAAACTACTGCAAGACTCTACTGAGATGAAAGAACACTTTTTAATCACTTTTCATTAAACTATTAATGATCCAAGATTTTTTTAAAAACTGTCTAGAAAGATAGAGGAAGCAATATATAGAAAGTAAGATGCAAAACTTCTATTTATACTCACAACATTAAACAGACTAAATCCTAGTTGAAGCCAATGGGACTTCAGCACTTGGGATAATTTACTTCAGTGGACAAGCCAAGCAAAGGGAGACACTCCAGACACACAACGGTGTCCTAAGTAAGAGTGCTGACAGCTTCACCCCCACAAATGTCAAGTAGCACTTGCAGGCAGATAGATTTTTTGCAACTCCTAAAACTCAGGGGCAAAATCAACAACTGCAGATAGACTTTGTAACACTGGTGAGAAATAAGCTCTAAATAAAGAAAGATAAGTGTATTTTTGTCATCTCAAGTGATATTGTATTTGTCCATATCACTTTTAGCATACTATTCTACAGCAACAAGTAAGGGTGTAGTTCAACAAATCTCAAAAAAACCCAAAATCAGGACTGCTTTGGAAAGCCCATTCTTGCAAGATTCGCATAAAGTTTTTGATTCTTTCTCTAGAAATCAGTTAAAGATCCAAAGAGAATCGTCAATTTCTGAATAAGTTCATTATCAGGCAAAAGAAGTGGCAAAAAACTTGAAGGGAGGGAAGGCGGGTGAAGGAAAAGAGGAGTGGCAGCAACTCTGCAAGGTGTTAGATACCAGAGTCAATATACAACTGAAAAGCTCTCCCTATGAAGGCCAATATTATTCTGTTGCTTTCAGTTCCCAACTTTTTAGACTTAAACAAGGAAATGGAATATTGCTCGGGGCTCTCTGGTTTGGAGTTCAAAGTACATCCCTGTGCTCACCACACTGGAACTGTCTGAAAACCAATGTGCAACAGTTGCATTCAACATGAACTCATGGTACAAGGATGTGGTGACCAGCAACATGGGAAGAAACAGATGCTATCTCTTCTGTTAGTATGAGCATGATCTTGCAAAAACTAGAAGACAATACATAGACAAAGGGAAAACAATGAGCTCCACATAGTGCCTACAAACTCCCCACTAACTCCACTGTTTTGACAGTCCTAGAGACCCCCTGTTCACAATTCAGCCCTTCCAAGTTCTGAGCTATCACAGCACCTTCATTATTAAAACAGCAAAAAGCCAAAGATTACTTAAAATTTCAATTTAATCTTCTGGGCAAAGCCAATCAATAGTAATAAGCATTTTCCACAATATTTTGCAGCACTTCAAACTTATTGTGAGGCTCAAACCACGATTTTTATCTTTATAACTTTACAATTGAATGCCTTGTTTGCACCTATGCTAAGATAATTTATAAGACAGATTCATTATTTTACATAATGTAGACTCTCCACAAACTCCTCCTCAAAAGCATTTTAGTCAGAAAATCTTTCAAGGTAAGTTTAATTATAGCCTGGATTCCAGATATTCTGTAAATAGTTTCATAGATTTAACCTTTTCCCTATCTGGCACCAAAAGCAACAAAACAACATTTGGAATTACTTCTATAAATCTTTAGCCAAAAGTATTCACCTGGGTAAACTATGAATGAGTGCTGTCTTCACATCAGTTTCCATGTGAACTTTGTTTCACATCATAGTTGGAAGGAATCAACCCAGCTGAAATGGGGACTAGAACACAGTAGCCTGCTTACTAAGGGTTTTTGTAAGAGACTACCAGACTCTTTTTGTATTACCCTCTGACATTTCCAACCCATTCATGCCTAATTCCCTCATTTCATCCTGATTCTAGAAGCTCCATACAAATCTATGGCTAAGTGTTTCAGGGGGTTATACTTTAATTGAGGGCTGATTTTTTTTCCCTAAACTGATCTTCACAGATCGTTTTCAGTTGTGTTCACAGCACAATGCTCAAAACTGCAATACAAGAATAGAAATTCTTGTTTCTATGACCATGGTAGAAACATTGCTGTACATCAGAGGTCCGTAAGCAGACCTACAGAAAAACCTGTTTCCCTTGAGAAAGGCACATTGGAAACAGCCAAATCTGCAAAGTTAAGTTCTAGGTGGAAAATAATAAAACCAAAAACCAACCCTAAAACAGTTTTGCATGGTATTGCTGCATCCACAGTTGCACTCTGAACAGACAAAACTATCTACACGTATACAGACAGGGATGTGGATGCATGCTACGAGGATTCTATGATGATATATGCTTCGCAGTAGCCACACATAATAATACAAATTTGGCTTCATATTCCTACCCCTGTCCAATCTCAATGTAAACTGCAGACACTAAGACTCAGCAGGGTAGGCATTTTGGATGTGCTAGACTAACTGTAGACACGTACACACAAACGAGTACACTTAGAGCGGCTTTTCAAGGATAGTCACCTCAATTAATTTCTGTCCACCTAAATAGCTTTTCTAGGTGAAAGACAAAGATGTGTCCCAGCATACACAGACCAAACAAACCGTCCTGAACAAAACACAGCTGTGTGGATGATTGCTGGGCTATGGACAGCTTTGGCCTTGAGAGGATGTGGTTGTAGGCCTGGGAAAGCAGTAAAAAACACCACCTGTGTCCTTGGGCCAGGCCTGGGAAAACTGAAGAATGAGGAAAACAAGTGTGGAAAACAAGAGTGTGTTTTGGGACTTGCCAGCATGAGAAGAGATGACGACTACCTATCAGAATATGGTTTCAGACTGATAGACAAGTATACCCAGCAAATGAGATGTAGCTTATATGTGTGCGGACAGTGGAAAAATAATATAAAAGGATAAACTTGTAGTTAATAAAATGGCTTTTGCTCTTGCTTGAACAAGCCTGACTCTGCACCATTTTTGGGGGTCGCACAGCTGTACTCAAAACTCAACAGAAAAAAATGCTTGGTAAGAATGTCTTTTATTAAGGACTTAACTCATGACGTCAGATAAACCCATAAGAAGAGAAACTGCTGACTACAAGGCTTTGGGGTCTAGAGCACACAGGCTCTAGATCTTGCCCAAAATTTTCAAACTCTCTTACATGATATTTCTAAGATAGCTGGGTGATGATTACAACTTTTGTGAACTACTCTCATTCTTTCCTCAGCTATCCTTTTAATTGTGCAAAGAAAGGTTTCCAAAACCTGTGCTCATTAAAATTGTTCACAATTCATCTTATAGCAAGCATTCTTTTCCAAATTATACAAGAGAGAAGTCCAGAGAGCAATGTAATCCAGCTGCAAGTCCGGTAGCAGATTTTCCCATCTTCTTTACAATAAGACTAGTAAAGTGAACTTGGGTTTTTTTTGCTTTTTTTTAAAAAAAAAAAAAAAAAAAAGAAAAAAAAACCAAAAACCAAAAAACACCAACCCACTTCATTGCAGTCTACCATGCAGTTCACATTTTTCTTTTATTGCTAAAAAAACAGCTCAACACTAGCACTGAAATGAAAATGGCCTCATACCTCATCATAACAATCATATTCTGAAACACTAATTCGCCTTTAACATTTGTATTGATTCTCACAGATAATATCATCTCCCCTAAAACATATTTCACATTGTCTTCACTCCATCGATCAGAGGTGTTATATAAACGTTTCTATCAAACCAATGAGGCTTTTAGCTACACATGTGCATCCTGCAATCTTGCTGAGCTCAAAGGCACACAGATAGTGCACGTTAAGTAAGAAGACTCCATGTTTTTGTTACAGGTTGTTTCCTTCTATATATCTATTACCTCGCTAAGATCATGCTACACTGGATTTACCAGCAACAATCAGCTGTTCTTCTACACAATAATTAGTGTCTTCTACAAGAGAGTAAGTGCATGAAAAAGGAAGATTTTACCCAACACATATTTTATATATTTGGTAAATTATATTTTTAGGTTCCCTGTTGATACAGATCCATATACTTTTTCATCCTAGCATACTGTCACTGAGTTCTAGTTCAAACACAGTCAGTCTGACGCTGTATCCGTATCATACATTGCTAAACAAGATAGAGGAGAGCAATAACATTCACAAAAACTGAAGTTGCATTTGTAATACAGATGCTAGATTCAAAAGTTTGTATTAAGATAAGCAGTTGAGAGACAGACACTTGAGGGCTATTAAATAATCAACAATATTTATCATCTTCATGGATTACAAAGATGATAGTCTAAAGTGAGAGTGCACACACATTACAGCATCCTGCTGATTCCATTTCACTATCCCAATGAACCTAAACCCTGACTTTCAGGGAACAAGCCTAAGAAAAAATTCAAGTGCCATGCTTATAATGCAGTGCTAATTCTCATGCACAATTCCCATCAAAGTATAAAATACCACTGCAGATTGAAGTGTAACTGTAGGAAAGGAAAGCAACCAACACTCTTTTTTTCTGGACTATCAACCACTCAGAAATCCGACATAAGCAAATCCATCTTGAAGATGGAAATCAAGACATGGAAGGGCCTGCCTTTCATTAGCAATTACATGAAGCATTCAACTGTCCTTCTGAAACTAAGCATAGTTCTTAGGAAACAAACCCGTAGCAACTTTAGATCCCACAAGCAACAAAGGAAAATGTTACTTCCACATCTGTCAGTAAAAATTATCACAAGAGAAGGCTAATCCTGTGCACACTGTGACTACACAGAAATAAATCTACAGCAGTGTTAGTGTACCCACTTGTTTTCCCCCTGCACTGACATTGGAGGAAATGTGTTCTCTATTAGAAAGCTCTTTATGTAGCTCAATCACTCGTTACTCTGCAGGCATTTCAAAATTTGACATCATTCTGTGTTGCAGCAGCCCAGCAGAGATCAGAGATGATAATTCAGTTTCAAAGTAGCATTCTGATTATTTTCAAGTTAGGTCAGACAAGGCCCAGACTTGTCTGGTCACTGTCTCAAGGAACATTAATTCTCTGAAAGTGTCTGTTTACAAGTGAGAAGGTGGATCCATCCATCATAGCAAATCTGGTGCCAGGGCAAGAAGTGCTAGAGGCTCAGTGTCACCTCTGCTTCTCCACCACCTCAGTCTAACAAAACCAATATTCAGTAACACTCTGAATCTAGCCATGCATGTACCTGAACATGGATATCCAGTTTCCCAGACCACTGCATTTACCACCTGTTTTGCATCCTTTGCTTTAGGAAGTCTTAGTCAGAAGTCTCAGTGAAATATTCCGTGATGCTCCAACAAAGCAAAAAACTTAGCAAAGATTTTACAAAGGCATCTTCTGACCAGTTCTACTTATTAAACTGCCTGTACCATTCACTTTTCTATTTGGCATCTAAAAGAAAGAAAATGCCTCACACTCCTCAATACAGTTTTTGAATAAGTATATAGGAAATACAGAATATTGTTATTCCATTATGCAGTGGTAGAAGTAGCACAAAAGGAGTGGTATGCTTGTATGATATTTTAAGAGTCTATTATTGATGCGATTAACAAGGTTCTGCTCAGTTGCATCACTTTAGCAGCACACATGAGGTCTGTGAGCATACCTGTCTGTGACACCTTCCCACGCAGTTATGTAAGTTGGTTTTTTCTTTCAGAATTAACTCTCAGCGTGCAAACACAACTCAAACAAAATTTTGAGTTTGTGAAGCATCCTCCTCCATGTGAAACAGCTCCAGCTCTTCCATACTGCACTACTGCATAAAAAAAATTACCATCAGGAAAGGTGCTGACATAATATCCTAATTTAAATGGTTATTTTTCCCCTTGTTAAATCCTCAAGTGTTTTGAATACAGCACCAGGGTATAATAGAATGTGAATAAGTAATGAAAGATAAAGATGTGGATTTAAATAAAATATCCCCTATTACCATTCTTAATTCTTATCTATTGTTAAGACGACAGCCATCTGGAATATTACAGCAAGGTGCTCATTCAGGAAGAACCCAGACAGAACAAAATGCAATTCAAAACCCAGAATAACAGCCTTAAATCAAGTTTTAAGAGGACACCTGCCTACCAAGAAATACTTGCCGGTTTATTTTATTCCAGCCTGCATTTTGCCGCAGGATGCAAGGCTGGTGACCCGAAGCTGCGGGCAGGATTCCGCGGGATGCTGCCGGGGGTGTCCGGGAAGGGGGGCTCCCTTTCCTTTCCTTCCCTTCCCTGCCCTCCCCTGCCTCTCCCGCGGCAATGCCGCCCCCTCGCGCTGCCGCGCCGGCAGGGAAGGCGCTCGGCCTCCGAAAGGACATCACCGCGCTAATTGCTGATTAATTACAATCTTTCACCAAGGTCAAAAGGAACAGTCAGAGGCAGTATAAATGGTATCATGTGGAAAATACATCATATTAAAAAAAAGCTATCTTTTTGGGGGGGTTTGGGTTTTTTATATAAAATGTGATATTTGCTGCCTTAGCAAGTACAGAGCTTGCCTCTCGCAGTGTAAACGCTGCAGTGAGGCACCTCTCCTGTGTATGAAGATAGTGACACTTCAACCCCACACGCCAAAACTCAGCAAACATGAAGCTTTTCCCCAAATTAAATCGTTCTAGAAATTATTTAAGTCATTCTGAAAACTTTCTATTGAAATTAATTCTTTCCCAAATGAGACTGGCCAATAGTGCTACACTACCTATAATCATATTTATGTGATATTTTTAAGAACATCAAACTTTCAAATGGATCCAATTCGGAAATAATGGAAACAGCAGTGCAGAATGGCTGTTGAGTGCAAGAAATAAATCATACAAATTGCATAATTACAACTTCCATGACTCCAGGGACAGTCTGCACTAGGAAGAGCAATAAATGATAAAGCAGGATGAGTTTTATAACCCCTAAAAGGAGAAAGCTCTAGCAGTCAGGACACAGGTGATGGCACAGTCCCTCCTCCAGAGCAAGTGCAACTCTGGGGAACCACCACCCACCTCCAGCAGGTCAGAGGTGCCAGAGAGGTGGAATCAAATCCTAGATAAGGAGAAACTAAATCCAGCTATTGCACAGTGATATAGTACTGGGCCATTTTTCTCCCACTTCTCATTTAAGATAGTGGGGGAAATTGAATTCACCTGACTCTGGAGGTTTGCAAGGGGAGGAGACTTAAGCTTTGCTTTTGGCTGAAGGAAACATTTCATGCATTACTAAATCAAGAGCTTCTTCCAATCTACAACATCTTCTCTTCAAATACATCCTTGGTTTTTGTACCTCCTCCCTGCTGCCACTTAAATTCTTCCACTGAAGCTCCCCTTCCCCCCCCCTCCTTTTCTCTTAATTTTCCAGTTCATTAGATAAAAGAAAAAATAAATTATTTGCAGTATCCAAATCACAGCTGCCCCCTCAGGACAGGGGAGGAACAGCCCCTTTCCTTTTTTCTTCTTTATTGCAGCTGACTTATTACCAGTCACAAGTGAGCTGAGCCCACGCCGTACCCTGCCAGGCAGGGAAGTGCCTCTCGGTGTTCTCTGATAACGCAGGCACAAAGTAAGCAGCAAAGAACTAACTGGCACAAGGCTTCTCCTAGTACTTTGTTAAATTGTTGGAGCTCATGGTGCAAGATTCCAGTGAATGCTACAACAGTTTAACCTAATCTTGCTTCCTCTCTCCTAGCAAATTGCTCCCTTTTCCCAATCAATTTACGTTTTAACTGTTTACAGTAAAGTAGATTTGCCTGTGGTTGTTGGAGTAATAACTCTCAGCAAAGGGGGCAGCATGAACATATTTCAATCTAATAAAATAAATGATGGCAGATTAAGTTCTCTTTTAAAGAATGTCTTATCACAACCTACAGAAAGACTGTCATTTCAGAGGCAAAGGGATTGTTGCCAAAGCCGGGAAGAGTTAAAGAGCTTGCTGTCACTCACACATAGTGTGCCAAAATAATAAAAATAATGTGAAGAAAGCAATCACCTAGAGTAGGAACAAGGAACAAAAGTTAAATGAGCTTTCCCTGTACTGGTGACCTTTGACTGCTAGACAGTCATATAACTTTTCCTACCTAGCCTCTTATTACAGAGTTATTCTTGGACAGAAACTCTTCTATTACTATGCCTTTTACCTATTTTATAACTTTAAAAGCTCACAAGACTCAGTCTCAAACTATTCACTGAAGAATACACTATGCACTGAAGAAGTTTTCATGTTAGGTAGGTTATTTCCAGAAATCTTTTTGCCTTCTTAAAATTTACAGCTAATGTAATTCCCAGACACATCTTAGGCATACAAGTTTATCACCAGTTCTACTGTTCAGCAACAAAACACCACGGTGGAAATAAAGACAGTCAGAAAAAAAAATTTCAATGCCAAGTTGTCTTGGGCTCCCTGCTGCTGAATACAGGAGAAACACTCCTCATGGGATCATCATACTCTGCCTCAAGAGCTTCGTACTTCATCACAGCTCAACATGGACCTTTTTCTAACAGGGAACTGAAAGAACAGATGGAAACCCGGAAAACACTGTTGAAGGAAACACACATTTGTGATGTGTGATGGCACAACTAAGCCAGGGTTACCCTACCACAAACCCACATTGAATAGGCATAACAGGCAGGGTAAGAAAGACACTGAGTTTGCGATAAGGAAGCTGTACAGCAGTGCACGCCCACCTGAGATGCTGCAGAGTGTTGCTCTAGCAACATAATGGTTATCATTAACAAGAGCAGACCACCTAACAGCAAGGGAGAGCACTATTTTGACTGAAGGCACTTCATCACATCATCTGCCTGCTCTGGGACAGGAAAAGGACCTGGCATTACAGAGATGAGCCTCCTGCTTGAGAACTTCAAATGTGTTGCCACTGGGACCTGGGAGCTGGTTAGTACCTGGTGGTTTACACTGCACAAACAGTACAATACAGCCTAAGGAACTTTCTTGGGATAGTGAGAAGGTATATCCACAGGAGAAGAGAAAGAAGCATAAATGGCTTCCCATTTGAATTACACTTGCAGGCTGGAAAAAACTACTTTTCAGCAAGTATTGGCAATTTTTAGAGCAACCACTGAACTACCAAGTTACAAATCATGCAAACGGAAAGCAAAACTTTTAACTCAGGTTTACGATATGTGGATTGAAACAATGAACCAGTCTCCAGTTTTTTCAGAAGAAGTAAAGTATCAAATGTAGAAAGCTCAGTTACACTGGGGAAAAATAAAGGTAACAAAAGTAATTTACAGAGCAGAAAATTAAATAAACAACAAAATGTGTCCATGAAGGTTACTTCAGGAACCATTTGAATTAGAAAACTATTAAAAATGAGAGAATAGCATCATAAACTGAATTATTTTGCACGTACACAGATACAAATAAAAAAAATACAGAAAATTCAAAATTTTTGAACAGAGATGAGGGAAAATAAAAAAGGAAAAGACAAATAAAGGAAAACTGCATGTCAACTGGCCTTAGGAAGTTGATGGCTCACAATGAAAGTAAACATATAACAAAAGTAGGAAGAACAATTAAGGGAAAAGAAAATGAAAAGACATAAACAACTTAATGCCCAGATAGTAGATGTCAAAACTTTGTTTTGTTGCTGCAGAGATGCCTGGCATTTACAGAGATGGAGAAGTGCTAAAGTACGTGCTTTGCAGAATGCTTAATGCTAGGAAGAAGGTATAAAGAAAACCCCATAGGGATGACAAAAATGACCGACTCGGGGGGTTCAGAATGTTTAAAACAACTCCCAAAACCCAAGAGAATTTTAAAAGACAGAGGTTTCCTCACTTCTTTGCATTTCTTTGAATGGCATAAGAGGATGCCCAGTATGCTATAGGGGAATGCCACAAGAGCAGAACTAATAAATGTATACCCTGATGGCTCTCAGCTGCGGTTCAGCATTTTAGTATGTGACTTTGTGACTAAGTATCCTAACACAGGAGAAGACATGGCTGCCCTGGTCCTTTATCCTGCAAAACTGAACACATCTTCCATTTAGACCAGTGAATATTAGTCTTCAAGGTCAAGCAGGTAGCTTGTAAAATGCTCTGTGCTTTCAGAGTGTTTGGTGTTTTCCTAAGTCTCCATTTCCCTTACCAATCCACTCATACACTACATAAGTAACCTCAGCAGGGGTCACCAAGGCAGGAAAAATGTGAGCCGCATAAGAATGAGCAAACACCTACGTACTTGTGCCTTTGAGGAATGAAACAAGTCAGAGAAGAGTTGTGTATGGCATCTTCTTTTAGGAATAAATAAATCAGGTAAAGAAAAATGTGGTCTTGGTGAACTATGCACTGCCCTGGCAGAGGTGTGAAATTGTGCTCTTTATGATTAGGAGCTCAGATAAACAGAACTTCAATGAATTATTGAATTGTAAGAAAACACTTTCATATAAGCTGGAGAAGAAAATAAACCATGCAGAGACTGAAAAGTATTGGGAGCTACTAAATTAAAAATCAAAGAAAAAAGCAGGAAGGAAGAGAACCAGGGATTGTAACAGAATTGTAATTGTAACAGAACCCAATGAATTGTAACAGTAATAGAACATGTTATCATTCTGCATTGTGCTTTATTCATCCAAGAAAATACCAAAATAGGAATAGCTTCTCTAGTTATGATTATATTGATAAAACAAAGTTCCAAATCTAGCAGAAGTTGTTGCATTTGATGATTCTGTTCATCTGCAAAACACAAGCAGTAAGATTTTTCTGAACTGATTCCAGTTGGAACTAGATATGAAAAAAGCAGAAGAGTTACTGGAAATTTACAACAGTTTTTTCTGAACTCTGGAAAAAGCTAATTGTCCTGTCAGATAAAAGGCGAATTACTCTTTTTTTTTTTTTAATCTAAAGATGTCAAGCTCCAATTACTAGCCATTAGAAATGATCACTGATGCTTTTGTCTGTCACCATAATGATCTGTCCACTATCAAGGTCTGGTCTCTGAGCCAGTAGTTGTGGGCTGCCACCAAACAATCTCAGACTTCTGTTCTTTAAGCTGAACAGAGATGACTCATTCCTGCAACTGGTTTTAACCAGCCCCCTTGGCAAAAGCTATTCAGATACATGGAGTTTATTTTTCAACTTCCTCTGGTCTATAACCCATACTGCAGACAGCTTGCAGGCTAAATCTTTTTGAGTATTGGTCAATTTGCTCATGAAGCATCTTTGGGCTATGATGCTGACACACCATCGATGCTTTCTCAGGCTGGCAAAAGATTAAGCCAAGTTCTTGGTAGAAACTGTCAAAGGCTCTGTTCAGCACTCCAAAGCTTCTGGAATAGTTGTGTGCTCTCTAGAATTTTTTTATTTTGAAGTTTTCCCAAGACTGTAATTGCTTAGTAAATAAACAGAAAAGACATGGAGGGTTAAAAAAGAAGGAAGCTAATAAACACATCTATGTCTTTGCACTGCAATCTAAGGTGCTAAAAAAGACACCACCATTTTGGATATTTCACCCAGTGTCTAAGACTTATTTGGAGGGTCTCTCTCCAACTGGAATACTGTCTTCCCACCCAAAAACATGGCTGACCACTTCAGGAGCTAATGAACAATGCAATGTTACAATGGTATGTTATGCTGGTACTCATGCAGATTTTTTCACAGGTACCGAATAGAAGGAAAAAACTTTACACTGGGGGTTTTATACTTTTCTGCTGACACAAGCAAAATTTTATTTTGATAACTAGATCGAAGAACATTTATACAGGTCAAGAGCTAGATCAAGAACATGTATACACCCACAAGAGTACACACCGGAAACATAAAAATACAAGTGCAGTACATTTCATTCAGGTAATTTTTTATTGCAGCAACAAGAATAAACGCTACAGGTGATTCTGTTGGAAATCACAAGTGGCAAATGCTCTGACTTGTAAAAAAATATCTTAAAATATTAAATTCACTGTAAAAGTCAAAGGGCTATGAGTTCACTGAATTAAAATCAACAGCAACTAGCATTTAGTTTAAAATAACTACAAAATAAAGTAATTATTCTTCTTTAATAGAAGAGGACTTCCAGCTTCAAAATTTATCATTTTGTGATAAAATTGAAGGATTTTCTAGCAAAATAATTTCTCACCAAGTTCTGCTCTTTCCTGTGTGAACAGTATTTTCATCAAAGTAAGAGGATCTGCATCCAAGCAGCTCAGATCAGAAAGGAATGCTGCAGCTTCAGTGTAGGAGAATGCCAGAGGTAAAACTGTGACCTCTGCTGAAACTGGAGGCAAAGCTCTTACTGATCTCAGTGGACGAGAATTTCTGCCTCCATGTATTTTCAATATTCTTTCTCCAACAAAACATTCAAAAACAAGAATATGAAAGATCTACAACTACTGCTGTTTTCTGCAGGATTTAATATTTTCCAAAGGTTCTTAAAGTCAAGCCTACAGGAGATATGGCTAGAGTCTTATTAGCTTTTCTCTGGCACAGAGCACAGATAATTTTTCTCTGTACAATGTTTTAGAACACAAGAACTGGGAAAAAATTAGTAGATAAAATGTTACTATGACTTCTGATCCCCATATAGAATTGTTTATCTGCACAAAAATACACGTAGTAATTTCCAGCTCACATTGTTAATTATATTTCAATGCACCTCACTAGATAAGAGGAATAGTCCAGCCAAAAGCATATAAAGGTTGTAGTCAAAATTATGCAAGGTGTCTTCCAGCTGATAATTCCAACAGGTAATGAACTGTTTAATCTTATGCAGCTTGGCAAACACGCCTGTTTATCTTTACCCAAGCCTTCAACATGCACATCAAACTGAAGATATCATCCGCAAATACGATGACTGAATCTTCCTTTCAGTTAGCATCATACAAAGCTCTAATTATATTCTGTCTACTACAATATTTTTGTATAAAGAATAAACCAGGGTTCAAACACAACAACAACAAAAAAGTAGTCTTTTGAATATCCAGTTTGAAGTATTTCTTGCACGATCCTTGCCTATCAGTTGAAATCTGGCAGGCAATCAGAAATAATACTAATCACGAGCACCTGTTGCATGTGGGCCATGGATTCCCTGCAATTATAGGTGACAAAATCCCTGTGCTTTCTAGTACAGCCTACTGCTGCCATCTCCTATGCTTAAGTATTGAGTCTGCAGACCACTGGCCTCACAACAGAATTGTAACAACAGCAATAGTTACCTCCAGTCCTCATACAAGGAAACCCTGGCCCAAATCAATTGAAACATGAGCAAAATCTGTTCCTGCCCCAGTAAGAAGAGAAATCAAACTGAAGGACACAGAGTTCCAGCTTCTAACTCCAGGCATTAGCAATTCTTTGGGTTTATGCCTTTTACTCTGTTTATGTCTCCAAGGACAGAGGAGGAAAATTCTTGGATGAAAACTTTCAGTTCCTGAACTGAAGATACTTAACTCTGCTCTAAATAATAAGATTTCCATTGCCTCAGAGTAATCAGTTAGGATTTAATGCAAGTACAGAAAAAGACTAAAAGCTTAAAAGACGAAACCAAATAACTGTAAATACATTTTCTCTGGGGAATCATAGTCAGAACAAATAATCTCTCTCTCTTCCATTTAAATTCTCTGCATTTCTACTTTTGTATCTTGATAAAAAGTGGCAATTGAAAGACTGTTTTCTTTTCTAAAGTCTTCTTTAGAATAATACATGTAACATTAAAATAATTTCCAGGACAAAACTCAGCTGTTTCAGAGAGGATTACAATTTCAGTGATTTTATTTTGGGGGTTATCATCAGGTATTATACTTCCCCTTCTTTTGATAAATATTATCAGTTACTCAACATTTGGTTATACTTCTGTATATCTGTGGGTATAAAGCCTGCAGCACGTTTGGAACTCCGTGGTGACTGAAGTAACACACTATACAGCAGACAGTCATTTAATTCCCTTTAAGTATATAATTATTAAGTGAAAAGGCAGTCAAGTCTGAAAACTTCCCTGTTTTATAATATCTTAATCACAGAAACCTTCATTTAGCTTGTATCTTTACTACTGTATTTGCAAATACCTCAAAGAAAACCTTAAACCAATAGAACAAGAAAGAAGTATGCAGAAATTACTCTGCATCTGACAATTAAGAGGAACAAAAACTGGAAAAAACCCTGTACTTCCTGGAGACATCTTGTATTCCAAATGGAATTGTATCCCAAGGGTTTATTTTGCTTAGATGTGCATACTCTTAGATGCTGTATCTGAATACTGCCAGTCAATATTAAAGCAAAGACTAACAGTAATGCCTCAGAAAAATAAATACCTGACTATTTATTCAGTTAGTGAGGTGAATTTACCATTGATGTAAGAAAGTAAAATTCTTTACAAACTGCATGTATTTATTTATGCAATCATAGAATTAGACTTGTACACTATCAAAACTTTTCAATGAAAACTGGTGGGTGGAAACGTATTAATATGCTAAGATTTTGAATCAAAATGCATACATCTGAAAAATACCTGCAATTAAAAGGTTAAATAGTGTTGTCACACTTTGCAGTAGTATAATTCTGTTCTAGGACATCTATTTTACATCAGTGATCCCAGATGACCCAAACCAACATTTTCTTGCTTATATCTAGAAAAATTAAATAAAATCTGAAACATTAACTGAAAATCAAATGCTGTACTATTTTTATCTTCAATCTACAGAAAGCCTGAATATTTTGAAGGATAACTGCCTGAGATTGGTTTCACTGAAGTACTACTTGAAAACAAATTGACACTACTTCTTAAATATTCCATCCATCTCTATGCTCATCCTCAAAAGAATCTAAATGAGGCAAAATATCCTAAAGAGCCCTTTGCACATTTCTGGGACCTGAAAATATCATGCCATCCTAATCTAATTCGAACGATGTCAAAAAAAATAAAGAAAACAAAGCAAAACCATGCTGTATGACATGAATAAAAACCAAGAGGAATGTAACTTAGAGAAACCTGTGAATGCTAGACCTGAACGTTCACTGACTTTTTCAATACAACTTCAGGTTTTTAAGAGGCCAGACACTGTTTTCGTACTTCCAACCTATTAGTGTTTCAGGATCAAGCTGTCAAATACATGCTGTAATCCCATATCCAACACATCCTGACCCAAATACATACAGGCACCACCTACAGGAAATGGCAAAATGAACAGAACTACAAAACCAATTACCTGAGTGCCTCCATTACCTTGGCTGTGAGTCAAAGAAAGCAGTATATCTCTTGCTTCAAAAATGAGTTTGATCCTATCTGTTAAGTGTAACTACACTGGTCATTGCTGCTCTTGGTCCTTTTCTGAGCACCTCACCTGCCAGACAGAGCTTTCTGCCTACCTCTAAGCAGCTCCAGCCACATGCAGGATCTTTCCACCAAAACTGGAATTCTCTTAATATAGCATGTAGAAACAGCAGCTGTATAGTACTCACTCAGGAGGAGAGTGTGACAGTGAAATAAAACAAATTTCATAGCATGATCTGCTCAAACTCTAGAAGTAGCAAACTTGAAAGAGTGTTTGTTGGTCATCATCAGGGCAAGTGTCATAATAAAGTAGTTTGAATTGCATGTGGTAACCTGTTCCATATGCCCAGTGAAGAGAAGACGCTACTCTTTTATTTTTTCCTTTTTTTTTAATCCTATCTTTCTGGAATCTTAGCACCACATTCATTCTGAAACCAGCTACAGTCATTAGGGGGGGGAAGGAAGTGAAAGTCCAGTGTGAGTCCAGTATCTCAGAAGATGCAGCTGCAGAATTGCAATCTGATGAAGAATTATTAAAATTGCTGGTATACACTTCCACAGTTATTCCAAATTTACTCATCTTTGTAGCTTCTTCATGCTTATTCTGTTGCAACAGAGTCAGCTGAAGAAGTTGAACTGAAAAACAAAGGAATACAGAAATCTAGAGCAGAGACAGCAAGCTAAGAATAATTTGATATGACATTCACCCCAAAAGTTTAATGCACTGTATATGTAGCTGGCAACAGCATGTTAAATGTACAGGGATAAGTTGCCTGGCACACTACCAGAACTCTCTGTTTTCTTGTTTGTATGTACACCAGCACATTAAAGTATGCACCTTGCATTATGGTGTTAAGATTGCCCATCTCTCACTGCAGCAGAAAACTGTTCAGAAACACTTTTCACCACTGGATTGCACTTTCATGATTCTAACAGAGCCACTCTATAATTCTGTGACACTAAACTTACAAAACCTTGATGTGCTTATGTGTAGCCTAGTTAAATATGAAACCATCATCTTCCCTGAAGAGAGTCAGTATAAAACTTCAGACCAATCTCTGTTTCTTGCACTTGGTATGTAAATACCTCTTATGACTGCAAAATCAGTTTGGGGTCATTTCAGGAGTTATTATGCTGTATGTAATGCTCTCTACAAAGTATTACAGATATATAAACCATTTCAATGAAGTTATTAGCATCCAATCTCAGAAAAGAGAGATAGAAGAAAAGCTCACCTTTGAGCATCAATACAGAAAAACCCTAATCAAAAGATCCCTACAGATATTGGTGGGCTTTGAACCAAGTTGCTGTGTCAGTTCAAGCTGCCTGAACACATATTTAATATTTTCTGCATTACATATATTTCCATCTAATTATACAGAATAAATTTAATACCTCCACTGCATTTATACAAACTAAACCTCTATCCTCCAACTGAAAAATTGAAGTATTTTACATACTTAAATAAACACCACCAGACAAAATGACCTTTATAATCACCATTATAAGAAACACAATTACAAGTGACTCAAGACATATGGCAAACTTAATTATGCTTAAACAGACTGGTTTCCCATCTTTTCAATCCTGACAAAAACAGACATCTAAAATAAAAATGTATTTGGGATTTTAGTTACAGGAAATGCCTAGGAGAACTCACTCTTTTTATGCTACTAAATTCTACAGATACTATTTATCAAAAAAAGCAATTCCATAACACACAAACCATTCTCCTCTTTCAATTACTTAAATATTATTTAACATATATGATGTGGATGATTTTATGGAAGCACAGCATGGAATGAAAACCATTTGTCTGATTTGATCCTCAAAACTTGATAATAATTTGATATACAGTTACTACTATTACAGAATTACAAGACCAAAATAACTATGTGGGTATTATAGCCTAAAAGATCCCAAGTGCTTTAAAAATGACCCAAGCAAGGGAGACTCATGCTCACAATTAAGCACAGAATAAGCATAACAGTGCAAGTCCATGCAAAGGCAGAAACACCAATTTTTCAAATGCAACAGCAGAGAGAATACTAACGAGCAGAGGGTAATTACTCATGCTGTATTTGGCCAAGACAACACAAAAGGAGCTCTGCAAGACTGGGCATCTTGGGGTTTTTGCTGCTGTTGTTGTTGTTTTATCCTTTTCTTTTCTTATGTGAACATGACTTTCACATGCTGCCCAAAAGAAGTCTGCCAAGTGCTACTTTGGAGCATGAGTTGAGCATCAGCTCATAATAAAGGATGCTACCAGCTGCAGTGCCTATCCCTTTCCTGCATCACCACAGAGGGGTTTATACCCTCTGTGAAAGCCAAATAGAATGAATGCTGGCTAAATGTGACAAGATCACTGCTTAAGCAGAGATGGCCACAGACACAAACAATAAGCTATTCCATTTCAGCACTCACTTTAACGACAACAAGCATTTCACACAGGTATGACCTGCAGAATGCAACGACCCTGCACAAAACAGAAGTGGACACACAATGACACTCAGAGCAGTTTCTTCCTCATGGAAGCCCATCTGTTACACACTATGTTCTCCTTTAATGATTTATTTAAACAGAAGCAATCAAAAGGTTCAGCTTTTCAGTTTAGAATCAGATAATCCCGCAGACACAGGGTGAACTTCAGAAACAATATGAAAAGCCTATTTGGAGCAGAAAAACTAGCACTGAGGAAGAAAATTAAAACCACCACCTGAAAGAAGTAAAGTAAAGCATGGAAGTATTTTGGTCAGTATCTATCAGCAGGTAGATACTGAGTTGGTATTTTGTGCAAGAATTAAAAATGGTGTAAAATTGTTACCAATATTTAGACATTTTCAAAAACCATTACAAAAATCAGTTATGATAAGAAATAGAGAAGGTTTTGTATAATGGCTACTATGAAAAACAAATATTTAAACAAACAAAGAAAAAAGGGTTGGTTTCCTAGTGGGAAGCACACTGCGTGTGTTTCTATTATAAGACTTTCACTGTTGTAACTATCAGAATAAAAATGTGTCTTTGAAAGAGAATAAAAGTGCTTTGCAGTAAATGGTCATTACCAATTTGATAAATCACATTCCACACAATTGTATATGGAGCACAGAAGCTGCTCTTCATAAATATTTCAGTATGCAATAGCCAGCATTACTCTAAGCAGCACCACTAGTGGTTTCTGCTGTCCACACAATATTCAGTTTTAGACTAATTAATTGCATCCTCCATAACTGTCAAATATGCAGCTTTTGAAACAATGACTGCAAAAAGATTAGTAGAATTTGTTATTCTTCTAAGTACATTCTGAACACATTTTATTCTTAAGTAGCTAAGCCAAAATACAGATTTAAAAAAAAAAAAAAAACCTAATTAAAAAATTGACTAGGATAGTTTTCTGTTATGAGGACAAAAAGCTGTAAGATATTCTGTGCGAGCATGCAGATTGTGAGCATTGAGAAAGAAAAACTGAGCATGAAGGAAAATTTCAGCTTCCTAAGAAATCCCTGTACTACATCTAGTTCATTGTTTAATAAATGTATCTGTTCAATTCCAGAAAGTTTTACTGTACAAGCAGGTTGGTCAGAGCTTTAGGACTTACACAAGCAATTTCCTAGACAATAAAACTCAAGGTTGGCAACAAGAGTTGAGCAGCAGAGACTGAAGTATGAGCCTTCAAACAAGAAGGTTTTTTATGAAAAAAGAATTAAAAAATTATTTTCATGTGCATGAAAGCCTTTATTTTATATTTCTCCTAGAAATTAACGCAGTATAGAATTTCTACTTAACACTACTTGACAGGCACAACCTAGCAATTTGATCAGGAAACATGGTCCCCCCTAATTTGTGCATACATACATTACTTACCAGGAGATGCTTTCTCAAAAGTGTAATAGGGGCAGAAAAGGCTGAGAGCAGCCAGAAAAGGAATTCAGCAAATGAGGCAGGAAAACTTGCCCATCACTACTGGTAATGAGAAAACAGCAACAAGAGGGTATGTTTCATTTCCAGACCTGGGTTACACATGCCAATCAACCCAAGCCAAGATTTATAAGTGCAATCCAACAGTTTGGCAGACAGACAAGTAATTAAGCTTCACTTGTCTGGAACACAAATTTGGTTGTTTCAGGCTGTAAACCAGTTCTCCTCCTTACCATAACAGAACCTTCCGACTTTATGAGGCAGGTCAACAATTAAGCACAACACCTTTTCCCAGAACCATCATGTCTTAGGCTGCCATCTAAAAAAATGTAATGCTCACACAGAATCAAAGTATGCCACATCTACCTATTGCAAGTGATTGATTCAATCAAGACTAATGCTAGACCATCAACTGGGAAACTATTTCACCACCATTTCAGGTAAACTTACATGACCTTTAAGTGTCTGGCTTTCCTATCTGTAAAATGGCAATAAAAGTTGATCACTTTTATATAAGTGTTTTGAATGGCCTCAAAAGAAAGTCCATGTCTAAAGGAAAAATTAGTACCATTCATCCTCAAATGCTAATACATAGAGTTACTTGTCAATGCTTCTATTATCCAGTGGGGAAAAAAACATATTTTTGAGCAACTCTAAAAATACGAAAGGATTATTTGTCAAATTTCCTTTATAGAGAGCACTGACAGCTCTCAGCACAGTAAGACAAGCCTGATTTTTGCACTACATCTGCAATATCTTTTATACTTGGGCAGCTGGCACAGAGTGAGAAAATTCATTAACATGCTAATGATGTGTCCTATTTAAAATTCCAGCTCTGATTATTGTGTGATTAAGTCTCTTCCCTTGACGTCTGCTTTCTTATATCTGCATTACTGTGAGAAATCAACAATTATTAATGAAGTAAAAAATAGGTGACCAATTTATACACAAGAGAAAGACAAACACACACATTTTAGGGTGGGTTTTTTTAATGCTTTCAATACAAAGCAGTATTATCTTCAGTTTTAAAAAAAATATTTTCAAGAAGTTCACAGGCGTGAAACATACCAATTCAGTTGCAGATGATGTACAAATAGACTTGTATAGGAATACCCTTGCAGAGGCTTTTAAGGTGCTATATAAAAGAAGAGGAAGGGCTCCTGATGCAGGGAAAGTAGATTATGCCCTGGAAACAATTCATAAGCAAGATTGAAGAGACAACAGCTCTACCTGATACAATTATCTCTACTGAAGAAAAATTAAGCATCTCCTTCTAAGCCAAGGGCTTACAAACCCACTGATTTAGTTAAACTAGGATAAGTCTTTAAAGATAACAATCACAGAATTATAGAATGACTTGAGTTGGAAGGGATCTCCAAGATCATCTAGCTGCAACTCCCGTGCCATGGGCAGGGACACCTTTCACAAGACCAGGTTGCTCAAAGCCCTGTCAAATCTGGCTTAGAATCTTTCCAGGAATGGAGCATCCACAGCTTCTCTAGGCAACCCATTCCAGTGCCTCACCACCTCCACAGTAAAGAAAGTCTTCCCACAAGCTAATCTAAATCTACCTTCTTTCAGTTTGAAGCCATTCCCCTTTGTCCCATCACTACAAAAAGACCAAGGGACCTCTTTCTCCACATTGCTTTCAGTAGCCTACGTTTAGTTTATGAACAGACACCTATTTCATAGCAAAGCCAAAGCACAGCACAAGTGTTCCATGAGGAGGAATCATAGATACCTCCCTACTGTACACCAGGACACAGATTAGCCAGCCTAGCCCTGATAATTTCTGCTGTTTCACTTAGAGTGTCCTTCAGGCCAACCTCATAAATGCTGGGCAGGCAGATATTAACAAAACATGGAGGACATTAGCATCTTCAGCTAGTAGAATTAAATGGAGGAAGGATTTCTCTCTCTGGCTTGTAGCTTTAAGAAGTCAAACTGAGAATGGGCAGCACCAAGCAATGGTACAATTCACACACTTTTACTCACAGGGCAGAGCAGCTGAACCTGTGGTGCCCTACTCACTCAAGAACAAGCATTATAGGAGCTGTTTTCCTGCCAGACTACACTCTCACAAAATTCACACTGTCACCAAAACCAAAGGGTCAACAGCCCTGCTGTGCTCTCATGCTGTTGCTAGTACTTCCTCCACACATTGGTGTGTTACATGGGCATGCTAAAGCTCAGCTCACATCAGGTTTCTTGTCTACATTGACCTGCTGTATGGGATGGGACAGGGACATAAGGAAAAGTCAAAACCACCTTTCTCCGCAGCAACACAGATTTTACTGGCAGAAATGGAACCACAAGTCTGAGGCTGCAAAGTAAGCCAGCTTGGCTACCCCAGCTCAAATGACACCTTTCACAGTGCAGACAAAATCAACACACTTATCTCCAGCTCTTTTAAACAACAGCAAAAAAAAAAAANATTGTGTTCCAACTCTTTATGCTTTACTCCCTAAACGTAATAGTGCTGTACAAAATGACAGTGGTTTCAAGAAAGGTGGGTGCTGTCTTCAAGACACCATCAGCACTCTGGTTTCCAGAGCGCATCAGAAGGATTGTACTCAGTTAAATGCAATGGTATCAAACACATGCCAGTGTTCTCAAACCAAAGTGGGTTTCCATTTGTTAAAGAAGAAAGTGTAGATGA
Organism: Scytalopus superciliaris; assembly: GCA_013400415.1. Classification (NCBI taxonomy): domain Eukaryota; kingdom Metazoa; phylum Chordata; class Aves; order Passeriformes; family Rhinocryptidae; genus Scytalopus; species Scytalopus superciliaris. The sequence goes on from VXBX01009475.1 coordinate 144,072, forward strand.
CATGTAAAGGGGGCAGAGACAAGGAAAAGGGAAGACCTCAGGTTTCAATTTATGTATCTTTGACTAGTATCTGCTTGACAATGTTTTATTTCACACAAGGATAAATTTCTCCTAATGCCTACAGAATCACAATAAAGTATAAGAACAATCCCCATAGTAAACACCCAGTACTTTGAAATTTATTGTCATAAATTGTGGCATAGTTGATCAGATCAAGAAGATATCTCCTTACTGTAACATAAATGCAACAGGGAAAAAAGAGTCTGAACTGCTAAAAAATTCTGTTGCTTCAGCAAAAGTTTTGTACAGGCTTTACTTAAAAGCCTACTGAAGAAATGCAAATGTGAATTATAGGAAGTTTAATTGTCCTAAAAACAAAAAAGAAACAAAAGGAATGATTAGAAGGTTAGAACCCTTTTGAACTCTCTTGCAAATCCAAGCAAAGAGAAAGTGTTGGCTGGTGTGTATTTCTGGTTTTGTATCACAATGCACTAAATTTGAATAATCATTTTTAAAATTTTCATCTAGATTCTAAAAAAGCAAGCTCTTATCTAGTAGTGTGTGCATATATACTATTCTATTCATTTTTAAAACAATCTTAAATGTATCCAGTTGCCTATAAATATTTTTGTTTCTCAGATAGCTCTGTTTATCTACTTGCCTATGAAGAAACTTCATATACTTGTAAAACAGAGGCACCTTAGTCTCTTCAACCAACCTACTGTTCACAAGATCCTGAAAAATGAAAGACATTTCAAACCCCTGGAGCTTTAAAGTAACTCTCAGAATTAGACTTAGCCGTTTAGAGGTAACTATAGTAACTGTTCATTTGCAGTCAGTCAAATGTTACTCAGCCTTTTCATTTAAGCAAGCATCAAGGCTCAGTTGAAGTTAAGCGAGCTTTATCTGCTTAACTTCAGGAGACAGTACAGCAGACAAGAGAGTAAGCAAAGTCTAGGAATGACTTGGCTATTTGACAACTTGTCAGTAGCTTTCCCAGTAATTGCAGCCAACCTCCTCAGTTCCACCACGACACTACAACCCAATCACACTGCTTATAGTTATATAGAGCATCATTTGGCAAGCTGTTTAAAAATCTCCCTCAAACACAGATTTACTATTAGAACTCATGCTTTCAGAATTAGGAATCCCTTCCATCTCATACATTCAGGTCTATCACCAGATATGTTATATATGCACACACTAAACATTTAGTTACGTATACTAAACATGTTCCTATTGTCACAGTCAGCCACGCCTACTGCTTCCACATAAAAGACTACCCGTTCCTCTGTGAGTACATGCACAGTACCATCATCACTATCATAAAACAGTTTAGAAAAGAAAGATTTTGAGAACTGGGCTAAGATAGATTTCACAAAGTTGTATATTGCTGGAATGTCCCTTCTCCCACACAGCCTCCCTCACCTCCAGTGTAAACAGCTGAGAGGATATTCTGCGTATTGCTTATCTAGGTCCAGGCCAAACTTTCCTCAGAACAATCAATATGTTTTGTAATATGCAGAATGATTCATCAAACCCAGCACACTCCAGGAGCTCAGAACTGAGCAAAAAGCTGTGACAATGTGGGAACTACTTACCAAAGGTGGTCTCTCCTTGTTCAAGTTCTTGCTTCAGTCTGGTGTAATCATGTTTAATTCTCTCTAATTTTTGGACATTTCTGGCACTCAAAACTAACAGTTCATTGACGAGTCCTTCCAGTCCCTCCTTCTCAGATGTTAATGATCTTATTTCTTCTGCAAGATCCTTGGCAGTGCCAAAATTACTTCCTGCATGTTTTGTCGAGGCAGGGGGAAGAAAGAGAAAAAAGACAATGAAGCAGACACTTGCAACATTAGTAGGTTACATAGCAATTCCAGGAAATTAGGCAATTATACTTCCCAATAGCAACTGAAAGACCAGTTTGGGGAGGGAGAGGGGGGAAATCTCCTTTGCAAGCATCCATTTCATTAATATTACAAGAAAAATAAGAATTGTAACTGATTTAACCACAGAAATAGTATTGTCTTTAACTATTGATGCAATTTACATTTCTGCAGGAAACCTGCTCCTAAGGGTTCAAGCTTCAGAAAATGTCTTACACTGATCACTGTGGTGTGATCTGTCAGATCATTTTCTTCTTTTGGAGTACACCTCAACTCACAGTACTTTTGAAATGAAGGCCTTCAACCTGCTAGACCTGAAGTGCATCCTCCTTGAACAACACAGCACTGTGCTGTTGATCGTAACAAGCACCAGAAGGTAGTTCATAAATGACACACTGCATTTCTGAAAATGGCATACACCTCATATGCAGACCACTGGGAGATGTTCTTCTCAGAGAACATATTTAGCAGTCACAACTCTCTGCCTCTGGCTCTCCCTGAAGCACGAAACCCCAGAGCAGGGCAGAATAACTTGGTAGCACCAGCTCATGCTGTTTTGGAGTTTTTAAAAATGTTTGGCTCTCTTGGACAGGTATCCAGAGTCAAAAGTTAAACTCCCAAATGGTTTAGAGTGTAGCCTAGTAACATCTACCCACTTAACCACTCTCTAAACCATTTTTACAAGCAGCTGGAGAGGAATGTTTCTGTACTTCACAAAGAAGTCTTCCGTAATAAATAGAAAATGACAGTGAGATACTCAGACACTAAATTATTTTTAAATAGTGGTAAACTCTTACAATGCTACATTTATATAGCTGTACCTCAGCCTTTTCAATGCTTGAGATACTTGGCTGGGAAAAACAAAAACACAACAAGTGAACAAACAAACAAAAGCCCCCAACACACTTCAATCTAAAGAATTCTTGACTAAAATAATCTCCATGCAGAATAGCCCATAAAATAAAAAGAATCCCTAGCACAAGACCTCAAGTCTGGCATTATCCTAACTTAGAAAAAATTGGCAGTATGATCTAACATGTAAAGGCATCTAGTAAGTAAAGGCACTTAGAAGATTTAGCCTTGAAGTAAATAGTAACATAAAACACATCCAGTCACACATATGTCTCATCAGCATCTGAAGTATGTGCAATGGCTTTAGACTCCTGAAATCACTTTGTAATACCACAAGCATTATTCAGATATAAGGCTTTCTTTTGGGTTTTGTTTCAGGAATATAGTAAACTGTTGCTTGGACACAACAGATATGTTTAAAGGTTTATTTTCAGATATTAAGACTCAATCCAAACCATCCAATCCACATCAGAATATCCTAAATTTCAGCATTATATGCTTTTGACCTGGTGTCTCAAAACTGTTGGTCGCAAAGTTGTAAACAAGAATGGTTTGGTTGCTGTTCAGTTTCTTCAAGACAAGGTAGCAAGAACAGAATGCAAGTATTTACACTGGTCAGAAGGCAAACCACCACCAGCAGCTGCCAAGAGAGGCTCCATTCCTCCCGAGTGCAAGAGCGAATGGCAGCACTAAACCCATTCACCTGGAGAAAACATGGTGTTGAAAACTCAAGTGGCTGTTATGAGGGCAGGTGTGTCAAAAGGAGGTTGCACTTTCCAAAATTTTGGAAAATACTGCATCAAATAAGTCAGGTTTAAAGACTTAATACTGCTAAGGATGGTAGTCTTGCTTAGAGTTTGGTGTCTGGGGTTTTATTTTAGTCCCAAGGCTATGGCAGTTTCAGTCAACCTCTTCCTCACTTGAAGTTGACACTTCCTTGTTTCTCTTTAAGAGGTCAAAAGTTCCTTATTTCTAATTCCCAGCTAAAACCCTGTTACCTGTTCTGTCTTACAAAGAATTATACAATTAAATAACTATAAATATGCTTTACAAATAGTAGGATCTTATGGCTGACTAATGCATTTACTGGGACACAACAGCACAAATTTTATTATCTTAATCTGTCATGTCTCCAAATGGGCAAAACAAACCAGCAAGATAAGGAAGACAAAATCAGTGAAAAAACAGCAGGTATTCAGATGCTTCTAAGGCAACAAGACTTAAGTCCAGCTTTATTCACCTGAACTCATCCCAAGCATCAAAGCACAAGAGCCTTAATAAAACATGAAGGCAAGAGACTCTTCATTAGAACCTGGAACCAGCCCTTACATTTCATAAGGCAGCAAGGAAAAAGGTATGATATTGCATATGAAAGTTTTATACATACTGAATGGATCTTAATTCCCAGAGGAGACATTTATATCAAAAATGAGGCTATGAGGAAATGGCATCAGATACATGTCCAAAAGCACAAAAAAAAACCAAACCAAACCAAAAAAAAACAACAAACCACCCTATCTGATGCAGCTTCCCATGACAACTGAAATGTCCAAAAATCTGCAGTGAAAACTCAGAAGAGCATATAAAAATTCAGGCACCACCAGTCAGTTCTGACCTCAATCACAGCAATCAAAATAACTGCTTTCTAAATGCTATAAAGTTGATTAAAAAATGAATATATAATCCACAGCTACCAGTATTAAAAAGCACGCCCTCCTGGGGTTATTTGTTGAGGGAAAGTCATACTGGATGCCATAGAAACATTCTAAAGACATATGTCAAGATATTTTTTTCTTATAATATCCTGAAAATGTTAAAATTGCTCTTTTTAATGATGAAATAATTATTTTGCCTAAGTGAACACAATAACTATTACTTTGTCAGCTACTCAGAGCTATCTTTTATATAGTCATACTAGTGAGAGAGTTCTAGTTGGGTGATGTAAGTCAGACCTAACTCTTCCCAGGAAACTTAAAAATCAGTGAAGCTAACAGGACTGGTTGCTCAGAAAACCCGTACAGAGACAACAAAGCTAAGGAATTAATAGTATAAGACCAAAGCTGAGATTCTGGACTAAACCAAGACATTAGACAGGAATTCTACAAAGGGGACCGAAGAGCAAAGTGCCACTTATCCCATCTTTCCTTCTCTCTTGCAGTGACACTAAAGATGTGTAACTTTAAGCCACTGCATTGATGTTCCTATAAACATACCAGGTACAAACTAGTGCAGCAAAGCTGAAGTATCCAGTGCTCTGAACAGGTAGAATAACATGCTTGCAGTACACTGTCATATGGCACTGAATATGTACACTTCATTTTGAGGGACTGAACATTACTATTATCTAGAAGACAGCAGCAAAAAACACCAGTTAAAACTTCCTCTTTAATCTTGCCCTCTGGGGCTCTCTCCTTGCATGCATCCTTCATAACCCACTCTCTACAGATAGTGACATCAGGTAAGCTTCAGCGGCTCAATGTGAATGCCAAAAATACCAGCCAAATTGAGCAAAAAACCACACATCATAATAAAAAAAAAACCCAAACAGGCAGAAAGTAGCTATATAGTTGCCCTTACTTGCTGTAAACATTAGTATATTTACCTTATTTCCTCTCTTCTTAAAATTGTACTTGCATAACTACAGCTAAATAGTGCTCTGCACATCAAATATATTTTATATATAGTTACATGCCACAAACTCATGCCCATTGTAACAGCTCATGGTCAGATTTTCCCATATTGGGCATATAGTTGTCCATTTAGTAGCCTTGAAGTAAAATATCATTATTCTGATACCATTTGCCAGCAACAAATTGACTAAAAATACATTTTGAAATCTGTCTCATATTGTAAACACCAACAAATGCATTATTTAAACTTTATTAAATATTTCCCCCTTCAAAATATAAGACAAAGTTAGCAGCCTGCAAATGTTTTACTTGCATTTTTTCTCATATTTATGGCAGAAATTACATACAGTTACCGTTATTTATGCTTAGAGCAGAGACAGAAGTCCCATCCCTACTGAGACTGTGTTCACTGTAGTACAAACAAAGGAGCAATTTTTGTATTAATTGTAAAGCATACCTACTGCACACTGGCTTGAATGTAAGAAAAAATGGGCTGGTCATTCTTTACTGTTATCTACACATTAATTCTTCATAGAAAAACAGCACTACCTTTAATAATTCATAAGAAACTGAAAATTTACATTTTAGCTTAGAACATTTGCCACCATAGTATTTATCAATGGCACTGGAATTCAAGGCTGAAATCCTCTACCCAGCAATTAATGGGAATACAAAGTGCTTCGAACACCACAAAAGAAATTGAAGAAAATAAATATCATCCATCTACTTACAAGTAAAAGAGAAAAAACTAAAAACATGACACAAATGTAAGATTCTGGAAGCACTGCTAGTGTGTTTGCACCTCTGAAAAAATAAACAGCAAATGAGGGACAGTCTACCATCTCCTGAAACATTTTACAGAATTCCAGCATATTTGAATTGCAATTATTGTTTTTAAGCAATAACATGTGCCAACGCTTTTATGAAGCATAGCACAAGTGAATGATTGATGTGATCCTGAAAGGTGATTTCCATCTAGAAGCAGGCGAGAGACCCCACAGACATACATTTGGAGGAATAATTCTCAAGTAATTCTCAGCCACAGAGAGCATCTCATACTTGGACTGAATCAGTCACCACAGAGCAACCAGAAAAAATAATAAAAAAAAATTTACAAATAAAATAAAGGATAATAACACTTCAAATCAATGATAACAACTCAAAGGCTCAAGTGAACATTACCAATAAGATTCAAATATACTAAAGAAAAAGGCAGAAGTTTGGAAGATGGCAATTCAGCAATACTGGGACCCAACCTGTGCCAAGGCTATTGGTGACAGGCCACCAGATGCTCTCAAGTGCCTGCACTGGGGGCATAGCCCAAGACCATGCTGGTGCCAGCAATTTACTATGTGCATTAGCCAATACATGGTTATTGCAAGTCACGCATAATTTTCTTTCAACATGAAGAAGGATGCCTAACAGAAATAGACTCCAAGGTGCGAGAGTCACACAATAGCACAGACATGCACACAGGCTTTCCCAAATAATCATTTCCCTCCCGCTCACAGCTCTGACTCATCTTACGCCTTTCAATATCTGGTTCTTTAACATCTCCCCTCTTCTCCTGCCTTTGCCCTCAGTCACTACCACTACCAGTGGAAAGAAAGGGACTAGCTGAGAATAAGGCAACAGCCCAGACCTGATCCCCACAATCCTGAGGGCTGCATGAAATCAGCAACCCCCTTTTTACCAATCAGGCCAGGAAAGAAAACCAGAGAGAGACCTGGGAGAGAAATATTCATGCCACTTAGGTCAGCATGCACTGAGGTTCAGAAGGTTTGTCACCTTGCCTCCCTGGACACCTTTCCTCTCAGTGGAAGGAGAGACATCACTGTCCCCTTCCCTGGGGGTTTTATCACACCCCCTCCAGACCACAGCACAGCCATTCCATGGGGTGACAGAACCTTCCCTTCACAGCCCTCCCCATCTAGCATGTCTCCTTTGAGTACATAACCTCAGAAAAGGAACTGCCAAAGAGATAACTTGGCCTTCTCTCCTGCTCCATAGATAGCCACTTAGGTAACTGGAGAGAAAGAGAGTAAGTTGCTACATGACTGACTTCTGCAACAGAAGCAAAGATTTTCTGCTGTCTGGTCACATATCATGCTGGAACTTCAGTTAGAACAAATTACCTTTGAAGTTCACTGAAAGCCAGTAACATGCAGCAGTCTCATTTGGAAACGAGACTAAAAAGACAAACAGCACAGTGTCCTGGTTTTGGCTGGGATACAGTTACTTTTCTTCTTAGTGGCTAGTTAAGTGCTGTGTTTTAGACTCAGGCTGAGAATAATGTTGATAACACACTGATGTGTTAGTGGTTGCTCACTAGTGCTTACCCTAAAATCAAGGACTTTTCAGTTTCCCGTGCTCTGCCAGTGAGCAGGTACACCAGAAGCTGGGAGGGAGCACAGCCAGGACAGCTGACCCAAGCTCAATAAAGAGATATTCCATATCACAGAATGTCATGCCCAGTATATAAATTGGGGGGAGTCAGCTGGAAGGGGCCAGTTGGTGTTCAGAGATGGGAATTGGCCAGCAAGTGGTGAACATCATTTATTGGTATTGTGCATCACTTGCCTGTCCTGGGTTTTATGTCTCTCTCACTCTCCTTTTCACTACTATTATTATTACTATTATTATATTTTTATTTTATTTTGTTTAGATTACTAAACTTCTTTTTATCTCAACCCACAGGTTTTACTTTTTTTCCCCATTTCTCCTCTCCACTGGGAGCAGAGTGCCCATGCAGTGTTTAATTGGTGGCTGAAGATAAACCACAACACATAGCTCTCTGAAGTCTGAGNAGTGGTTGCTCACTAGTGCTTACCCTAAAATCAAGGACTTTTCAGTTTCCCGTGCTCTGCCAGTGAGCAGGTACACCAGAAGCTGGGAGGGAGCACAGCCAGGACAGCTGACCCAAGCTCAATAAAGAGATATTCCATATCACAGAATGTCATGCCCAGTATATAAATTGGGGGGAGTCAGCTGGAAGGGGCCAGTTGGTGTTCAGAGATGGGAATTGGCCAGCAAGTGGTGAACATCATTTATTGGTATTGTGCATCACTTGCCTGTCCTGGGTTTTATGTCTCTCTCACTCTCCTTTTCACTACTATTATTATTACTATTATTATATTTTTATTTTATTTTGTTTAGATTACTAAACTTCTTTTTATCTCAACCCACAGGTTTTACTTTTTTTCCCCATTTCTCCTCTCCACTGGGAGCAGAGTGCCCATGCAGTGTTTAATTGGTGGCTGAAGATAAACCCCAAAACATAGCTCTCTGAAGTCTGACTATTTAAGTTTTTGTTTGGAGGACTTACTAGCATTATTTTTCATATGAGTTAACAGGCATGCCAAAAAGTACATTGCTTGCACTTAGACACAGAGGCAAATTCTACATCACGGAAAAAAAAGTAACTTGTGGGAAGACACGCCAATACACAACATCATATGCCGGAGCCAGACATTGCAGCCATTAAGTAGAATTAATCTCAGTATACCTCTGATCTATCAACTCAGGCTGCTGCAGGAAGAAGGAATCGGAAAGTGTGGAACCAGCTATGTCATAACGACATACCCAACAACAGTCCTCAGAAACAGAAAAGTTAAAATACCCCAAAACAGCAGGAGCACCATTGCCCTCCTATGAAAGACAAATGAAGAGCTCTATGTGGCACATCTGGGGAAGAACTCAGCATCATGCCATGTAAGTCCATAAATATTTCTGCATGAAATCACAGACTATAGCAGAAGCATGAAAACAAGACTAACATAAACCACAGATGTCCTTCAGCCTGCACTGGCATCTTCCAGCCTGATGGCTCTGTCCCCTCTCTAACATACTCATTCCCAACTGCAATACTTAGCACCAAAGCTGGAAAGCTGGCAGCTCTTTTTTGTTACAGTTGCTTTCTGAGCCATGCCAAACTTGCCCTAAATGAACAAAGAGCAGTCAAAGAGGCAACAGTTCTAACATTCGGTCTTGTGAAATGTGCTATTACCTATGTCATGTTATGTATAAACTATACTTCTACACTGACATAAGGAAAAAACCCTTATTGTAGTACTGCTGAAAATCATCCCACAACAGCATTTCTAAGCAGCTCCCACTTGCCAGTATTTAATGAAACAGATTATGGATGATGACACACGATTTCTCACTGGTGTAGACAATTTCAAGAAACAAAAACCATTTTTTAAACTACTTACAAATCACCTCAAACTTCTGTGTTTGGATCTAATTTGTATTTGCAAAGATGTAAGCTAGTGACATGCATCTCATAGATAATACATAATGAATTCAATATTTCATCCATGCCTGCTTAGCTCCCTGCTAAGCCACATTCTGGCTATCTAGTCCCATGCTATTACACATTCTCTAGAGAAAAAAAAAAAATCACATAGAGTCAATGATGACATTATAAAACATATCAAGCAAACCCTTTTAGCCAAACATAGGAAACAAGCAAAACAGGACTAAAATTCATTTTAGTTTCCATCCTCCCTCCTATTACCAGATTATTTTCTCACTATGGAAAAATGAGAAACACACCATTTCTCATGATTTGCTCTTGCCCGAAGTATGAAAATACATTTGAATAATATTTCTACTGTTACATTCACACTTGCTTACACATTATTCTATTTGAATTTTCTTACCAACTTCCAATTATTTCATCCGCAATTTATTTCCTCCCAAAAATTTCCTGCTAAATAGTCACGGAATGCTAAAAGAGAGGAGCATCACATACTGTCATGTTCTTCCCATAACTAACGACAAAATTTTTATGAGTATGTTAAGAGCTACTGTAAGAAGCAACTGTTAGAATAATCACATGCAGGTTTCTAAGCACTGCCATTAAGGTATTTTGTTGTAATATATAAAAAAAAAAAAATCTACTAGATGGTAAACTATGAGATTACATCAGTGAGTATTTACAAATGTATATGTCAATAGTAACATCACATGCAATCAGGAGTACTTGTTAGCTATACTTACCTAAAGTTACTGACTTAAAACCCATGAACAATATAAAATTCCACTAATTATCTTTGGAGGAAAATTCTGTACTAGTATCTCAGGATTACTAACTACAAGTTTTTTGTCACAACAGGCCAATGGGAAATGAGTTGTTGATATAAAAGATCTGAATTGTAACTGTTGATAGAAATACCTCTTGAACATATAAGTATGGGCTTCTTTTCTTTTTCCCATAGGAAATCTCACCGGGATTTAATTAAACCCACTGTATTTATTTTATGGCCTTAAATAATCCAAATATTCACACACAGTCATCTAAAATTAATTTTATACTCCTTCCCAGAATAGAAGAATAAGGAGGAGAGACATTTATGTACATAGCATAGCCTCTTATATCTTTACAGTGTCATTCATCACAGAGACTTGTAATCCAATGTTGTATTGACAAGACTAATAGAACTGTTATGCTTACATTGCATTTATTGTGGTATTTTCCTCCAAAAATAAGAACAACTATATTCTTACATTTTCTGTTGCAAACACATCGATAATTTAAATCAATGTATTTGGATTAGAAAGTACTGTCCATGTAGAAGGCAAATGTTGTCTGAAGCTATCAAGGTGGCCATTAAAGGCTGAAGTATATATCAATACTTTGCAAGCCATCACATCATTAATTCACCTCATGTAAGCTCTGAAAACTAATTATCACTTCATAACTATATTCTCAAGCTCATCTAACTTAACTTTTGGGATACAGTTAACTTTTTGCTTTGACACTGTTCCAAAGTTACTTAACTCTTCCTGATTCCTCAAGAAAAATGCTATGTTAAACAAAAGTGATGTGATGTCTGTATAGAGAAAAAGAGTTGTTCTCAGTAGCTCTTAGTACTGTTTCTGAGGAAACTGAATGAATTATCTAAGTGCTACAGGAAAAAAAGTAGAAGTAACAAACATTTATTCCTGCCTGATGCCTTCAGACTAACTGAAAACCTCTATCACCACTAACATTTACTACTGCTGCATATTTACATATACACACTATCATTCCTTCTGAATGTCATCCTGTTCCAAGGCTGTCCTTAAATAATTTCATGCTACCCAAATGAACATTCTTTCATCTTCTAATGATTCATTATATCCAGGCTGTTCATTAACATTGTTAGTTGACTGACAGATCAGCAGATATGCACATACAGTATCTTGCTTAAATCTTAACAAGTATTTAGAAGGTTAAGACCTACTTGTTAATTATGACTTATTTAAGAGGTGTCATTCATTTATACCTAACACAGGAATACACAAAAATTCAGCTTTCTTTGCATTATCCATTGCTCACTGTTTTTGTCTTAAAAAAAAAAAAAACAAAACAAAACCACCCAAAACAAAACCAAAAAAAAAAAAAACACCAAAAAAAACCAAAAACAAAACCACCACAAACCCACACCTATTTTTATCTCTTCCTTCCTCTTTTTTCTTCTGCATTTACTGAATCTTTTCTTCCTGACTTGCTTCTCTGCTAGCTGCAATTCATTCTGCATCCTGGCTTTTCTGATTTTATTCACATCATGCTCTAAGACTGAAATCTTCAGTTTTGTTTTTTTTTTAAACAGGTCTTTAGAGAAGTAGTTTTCTTTTTATTCTTATATTTCCCCTGTATCCTCTGCATATAACTCTGCATTTAACATGAACAAGTGACACCCTATTGACCCAATGTATCTGTACCTTTAATGGAGGTGAAGAAATTACAGTATCCACTGTCACCAAATTACTTTTTGTCCTTGATTTTCAACCAGTGCCATCTAGAATTTTGCCTTAGTAACAAGTTTTGACTGTACCATTCACAGTCATGAAAATTCCCTGAAGTAAGAGGTTTTCAGAGCATGAGTAAAAAAAAGAAACAGCGCTTCTTATCAGTGCAAAGAACTTGCACAGATACTTCTTTAAAAGCATGGGAAGGCAGTCACAGTCAAAGCATTGTGAAAACAGTTCATAGAAACAGCAGCATTAACTTGCCTTTGGAATTCATTCCTGAAACAAGCAAATTCTTTTAAGAGCTAACAAGTATAAAATACTGTTATGAATGTTTTGGAAACCATCCTCAAGTTGTCATTCACTCTCTGTAAGTGTCAGACTGAGATACAGCTTTCCTGGCCAAATGCTTCCTACTGGCAGCACGAAGCAGTTGCATGTGTTGTTCTCAACAAAGCCATAGAAGGGCTGCAGAAAATTTTGACCCCATTTCTGACAGTGAGAAAATTACAACCTATGGGTAGAGCAAGACCATTGCTCAGGTGGACTGAGCTCTTACAGGTGGTCAGAGAAATGAAGGGAACTTCGATTTTCAAAATGTTATTATGAGAAGGAAGGAAATTGAGCATGCTCAGCACCAATACAAGATCTGGGCTGTAACTTCCTTTTGGATTTTGCTAAAGCCTGACATTATCCACTTCTGGCAAACAAACCATGTGACACTGCACAAGTTCCATTTTAAAATAATTTGTGAGTGCAGTATAGATTCTTGTATACAATTAGGGAGATAAATCACCTATAGATAGCTACAATATGTCACCTTGACAGGTAAAAAAAAAATGCTTTAGCCTTTCTTTACATGGTGTAACACTGGAAAACTCCTTGCACTCCAATCCACATTCCCTTCTACTCATTTGCTGAATTAGAAAACACACTTCTTTCAAATTAAGAGAAAGAATTATGCTTCATCTTTTTTTCCTTGGCAAACAGTGCAGCAATCCTAAGTAAGGGGCATGTAAAGCTGGTATGTATCAGACTCTGCAAGCACATTTCAGTGTTTTGCCGGTTGTAAATAACATGCATGAGTGCTCCAAGGACAAAATTGCTCCTTTGCTGCCAACATTAGTTGTTTAATGATCAGAACAGCAGAAGCTGCCAATTATTGTATTCCGGTTTAAAGTGCCATTTAAAGCCATACTCGTAATTGTGATACCTTAGTTACAAATCTATAACTTAGCTAGAGAGCTCTAAGCATGCAACTTGTAGACTCCAGGAGAAGCTATTGGTAATTATATACCAATTTCACCTATGAAAAAATACCACGTGTTTTGCGTGTTTACTGCCTACTACACAGCATTCTCTACCAGGAGTTCCAAACTGTGGAGAGGGGCCTGAAATACCTCACACGAGACATGACATGGCCTCATTCTGCTGGACCTGCCATGACTGCAAGGCATTTACACAAGCACATCAACAACTTTTCCTAAAATGTGCATTATGAAGAGGTTAGTAACTGCTCTAATAGATCCCTTACCAATATTAATCCTTCTCATAACTTAAAACTTACCTGAAACAGCCAGCATTTTGGCTTCAAGTAGAGCTGGTAGTTGAGTCTCAATATCACTGACCTTCCTCCTCAAAGTACTGCAGAGTTTCTGACTTGTGCAAACCTAAATCGAGGCAGACAGCCATGATATAGAATTCATTCATGTAAAAGTATAAGGCAGTTGAAATGGGGCTTCAAATGTTCTTGGTTTACAGACACGACATAACATCCTGCAGCAAGGTAAAAAAGCTTAATAAAAAGTGATGTCTTTACAAAAATACCCAACGTGAATCAAAATTTCCAGGCTTTTTTGTACATTCTACTATAAAAACAGGGAAAGGTATTAGCACAAGCTCCTGCATGAGAGAGGACACATTTCACTACTAGACACTGAGGCTGCATCTTACAAATTCTGTACAATTTCAGTATTAACAGTGATGCTTGGAGTGGAGCATAAATAAACCAACATTTGGAGATTAAAATGCCATAACACAATATACAGCAATTTTTATAAAAGATATACCATGCTTGACATCTTAACTGGGAAAAAAAGGCAAAGCAGCCTTATTTCTGCACAGGCAATAAATAAGGCTATACCAGCTTGATACTGCACTTTGTTTCACAGTCAGGAGACACAGATAACTGGGATTCTGGTTTCTGACTTTCCCCCCATCTTTTTTTTTTTTTTTTTTTTAAGTGGAGGTCCTTCAGCAATCAATCAGGACTGGTATTAAAAACATGGAGAGAGACAGTAGAGGAAAAAAATATAAAGGAAGCTCAGCTGTGTCTGTACTTTACATTTCAGTGTACATAGCCATCTCAGAAATACCGCATGTAGCACACACAATTCATACAAAAACGTAGGGGTTTACTCCATATTGCATCATTGGAGAAGGAAAGCAAAATGAACAAATAGAAAAATCTTTCATTGATGTAAGGCAAAACCCTTGTTCTGAAGGCAGATATCAAACACTTGCTTGAAATTGTAGCTGACACTCAAGAAAACATTGCATTCACTGGAACCAAGAGTAAAGCAATAGTCAAGATATGCACAAGCCAGTTCTGAAAAGATGTGAAATGAAATCTCCAGAGAGAAATTTCCCTGCCTTCCTTCACTTTTTTTACTCCTCAAAAACAAGTGCTGTGCTTATTAACAGAAGCACATCTCTCACTTCACTTTTTAAGAGTAAAAGTGTTATAGTTCTAATGGACTGTTTGTTTGTAAAATTAAAGCATAGTAAATCAGATATGACACTAACTGTAAATCCTTTTAAATTAATACCCTCTTGCTTTAGCTGAGGTTATCTGTTAATCACAAATGGGTCATATTTTTTCTCGAGTCAACAGAACTATCTTCCAAGCAGTAACTATTACTAAGGACTTCAGAGTTATCTTATTAATTTAAAAACACATATATCTCATCACTTCTGCACCTACTATAATTTTTCAATTCCCAGATATCTCACTTTGTTTCAGTATCCCCTTCTAAGTGACTCACCAACTAATTCAGTTAAAATGTTTTTCAAACCCCAAACCTGTCAGAGGTGAATAAATGTGCCCAAAGAACCCAAAGGCCATCTCTGTCTCCCATCTCCAAAATAAATCTGAAAGTTTTTAATGACTTCTTTCTAAGCAGTGCTCTCTCTTTAGGGGCACTGAATGGCTCAGTGAATTGCAATTAGATGGGGAATCTTTCAGCTCCAGGAAAACTGCATGAATATATCCCATGCTCGTAGTAACTTAAAGTCATTATGACTAGACAGCTGTTTGGCAATTATGCAAAATAAGCTGGGAGGTTTAATCAGTTTCTAGCGAACACTGTCCACTTTGTAAGCACTACTGTCAGAACAGAGCTTGCTGCTGCTCTTTACTAATGGACCAAATGCAGGGACCAGAGGCTGAAAAGCAGTTTCTCCACCTCAGAGATGATTCTTCTGGAACACAAGATAAGTACGTGCAGAGCCTCTGCTTGTATCTATGTCACATGTATTCTGCAGATAAATGAACAACATTAATCTTCAGGCCTATCATATGGCATAGTTCAATGAAACTAAATGAGCAACTGGGAGAGGCAAAGTAATATCCCCTAAACTAATAGCACTGCTTCTGGGTTACATCAGGTCTACTCTACAAGCTCCAATTCTTGCCATTTTTTCTAATTATTTTATCTTAATAACAGGTACTATTATTCATCACAATAGCTTATTCAGCCACTAAGGAAAGGTTATTTCTTAGCTAACAAAGATGGTGAACTTTCACAATGCCAGTGTCCTTTGCTCACAGTGAACACACCATCCCTCCTCCAACCAGTCTGACTGCAGGTGCCTGTGGCCCCAGCAATGACCTTTCCCTGTTCTCATGGACCAGCTCTGCTGTGTCACACAGACCAACAAGTTCCAAGTGTGAAAAAACTCCCTTTCAGCTTCAGGGAAGTTTTGGGGGGTTTTTTTACAACCAAGTATTACTGAATCTATTTTAAAATCCTCTTCAGTGGTTGATGTTTTCTTAAAGCAGATTAAAAAAAAAAAAAACCAAAAAAAAAACCCAGAAGGTTTTTGTTTAGGAATGTACCTTACAAATCTGTGCTCAGACACAAACACTGCTCAAAAAAGCAGTCTATCTGAAACCAGTAGGAAGCTGGTTAGAAAAGATGTGTGGAATCAAGATGAAAAGCAGCAAAATATCAAAAGCAAATTTGTCCATTGTCATCCTTTTCCATCTTGCCAGCATATGATGCTCATCTAGTGCGGCAAAACAGGCACAAGGACAGCAACTAAAGCACTGGAATTCATTCTTCCTCCAATCATCTGAAGAAAAAAAGGAAGTTTTGAGTAACCTTCACATTGCTTTACAACAGCACCTTGGAAAAGATAAAGAAATTCTCTTAACACTGCCTGAAGGAAGGAATAGTCCACCTGGCTTCCCACACAGCATAACCTTGCCATTAGTGAAAGCAGATATTAATTTCTGAAGGAAGGTGGTGAATAAGGAATATTGTTCCCTTCATTAGCAGGCAAAACAGCATTTGCAGTCACAGCTGAAAACAACACAGATGAGGCAGAAAAGGCCATAGAAATGCCAGTGGCACAGGGGGAAAGAAAAGACTTTTGACAAATGAGTGTTTTCTCTATACAATAAAAAGGTTTAAAAGACCAGCTCTATTTATTTTGAGATGAAAATAAAAGGATGAGATGATCTGAATAAACTAAATAGTAAATCATTTGGATGAGTCTCATTACATGCTTCCTATTTATCTTCTCAAATAAAAGCCAACACATAGGAATAGAATGAAATTAAAATAATATTTTATCTATTGAAAATTTAAAGAAATAAACAAGCTGTGAAATTCTACCTCGCAGACTTCTCTATTGTTACCCAATGTTTCAGCTCTTATTGAAAAAGTCTCTAGATACTATAGTTGTAAAATAGAATTTCAAGAGGCACATTTTCTGGGGAGAAAGAAAAATCTGTAACTTATGTTTTACTTTGCAAATAGTTTGAAACAAAACATCACTCTGAGGCACTGAACAACTTGGTCATTTTAGTAGATGAACTGTAGGTCAGTTACAATTATTTCCTTGATACTTTATTCATAGTCTTTTTAAAAATACAGGAGGAAGCCTCATGTTATAATGCTCTATACTAATTTTCCCAAGATGTAGGCATAAGCAAGGAATAGAGAAGATGAGCTCAAAATAAAGCAGGAGAGAAAGAAGGAATGGTGTTGACATGCAGTCTTCAAACAATCTTTTTAAGAGTGCATACTAAAAGTGCTGGTCAAGATGAGTAGGAAGAACAGACTGTAAAGGATAAAGCTTTTACTGATTTAGGTGAGTGCTACTAGAGAAAGAACATGAAAAATAAGTTCATTTAAAAGCACAAATTCATTATTGATCAAAACCCAGAAATATTTTCCACTTCCTGTTTTGTACAGATCTATATGAATTAGCTAGAGTAAATGGATCTTTTTTTTCCTAGAGCATTCATGGAATAAAGATGCTCTGTGGCTCACTGAGCTGTTCTGAAAGAAAAAGAAAACTTTAGTATTCTCCTTCTTGAAAGGAGGCCAAGAGAAATAGGAACATTAAAGGAAAAGTATTGCATTTTCACTCAGAAACAAAAGTAATGCTAAATATGCCATATCACTTTTCTTTGCATTTTTTTAAGGGTTGAGAGAATGAGATTGCTACCTAGACTAACAAGACACTTAGCTTATGCTTTTCTCTTCACACCAAAGCAGCCAGTTAGGTCAGAAAGTAAGAGGCTGTTTGTCCAGACTGAAGATGTTTGGCTATGACCAGAGCTCACTTTCATTTCATGAAGCGAAGGACTCTGTTCCTGAACTGAGACCTGAGCAAGAGGACTGAACACCAGTAAAAAAGCCGAGAAAGAAGAGATTACTCCATCTGCTTCCATAAGTATTATAATATCTGTGGCACATTCAGATAAAAAGTTGGGGAGGGCTTTCCAGTGTATGTTTAAAAATACTTGTATGCAAAATGTTTTTAGAAGGAACACTGCAAAATAAACTTTCCAAAACATGGATAATTTATTAAGATGCAACCCATGATTTGGTTCTGTAAATATTCTGAAGAACTGAAAACATGTACTTACTTTGGCAGTAGTTTCTTTAATGGACATGCTGAACAATCGTTCTTTTTCCTGAAGGCTAGAAGGGATTAAAATAAAATAAAGTTGACCTCTGCTCAACACAGTCTGCTACACATTTTCATACAGAGATAAGGCTTTAAGATGAATCATACTAACACAACAAAGCCAATACCAAGATAAAAACTACACCTAGTTTCAGCGTTGCTAGTGACTAACCAACACTGCCTTTACAGTTCTTTATTTATGAGTTTATGGATTTTACTTACCATCCAAGACACAATATTGATTATTCGTGTAATCATGTCTTAGAAGTCCCTGGCAGTGTTCAGGACTGGTGCTTTGCTATACTGTCATCCAAACATCTAACACAAAGGTATTTCTGACACAAGCAGTTTGCAGCTGACTGTCCTCTTATAGTCCGGTTTTCAACTCTGCCAGGAAAACTTCAACTACAGTCACTTGTTCTCACGGTAATTTATGTGAAATACCACTACTCTGTTTCTTCAGAGCCATAAAATCCTACCAAATATTTACCAAACTGATTCAACAGTGGGCTGAAATTGAGGCATCACACCTACACTTACATGAACAAATTCAAAGTTGTCTTCCACATATTATAAACAAGTAGGTTTATTACTTTTATATTACCAAATCTGATGTAAACCTGTGCCTTTGGTTCTTATAAATAAATCCATGATTTATATTTTTAACAAAAATCCAAGTAAAATCAAACATCAGGATGGATAGAGATAGATAGGATAGAGATTATTTTTGCAACTTTAATACTTCCCTCCCTCCTACTTAAGAGGCTTACACTTTCATACAGTGTTCAATTACTTTATCACACACTATTTTCTTTTCTGTCAGACACCTCAATTCTCTGTTCATGACAGTCAGCACTCCCCATCAGCAGCATTTCAATTTTTCTTTTTACCTGCATTATAAAAACTGCACTCCTTTCATGACCTACTGTTACTATTCTTCCCAAATACGAACTATTCATTTATTTCAGAGCTTTTTCTTTAGTGTTCAGTACTGAAACATCCAAACATTTCAGAAACATCACTAGATTTATTTCAGTGATACTCTTGTATGATAAGGCAGTGCTGTATTCACTTTACAGGTGGAAGAAACAAGTCACTTATTTAGAAAGCACATTAAGACAGAGTGCCTGTTTTGACATGCACACAGTTCCTGCTGCCTCCCTCTCTAAGTTTCATTTCTTTTTTGAGAACCTGCTCCTTGTTATTTTCCAAGCAGAGCATTTACTAGGCTCTATTTCGAGAGTCAGCATTTACGTGAGCCTGAACCCCAAAGCACGTGAAGTTGGATTTGCACTCAATTACTGATCACCCACAGAAATGCTGGACCATCTTGCCCAGCTGCACACAGGATTGAAACAGCCTCGGAGGCAGAATTCAGCATACCATTTAATCACATTAATGAGACAGTTACTTGCATTGCTTTCCCTAAGACTGCTTCATGGAGGACACACCTTTTCAATCTACAGCCCAGCAAGGCCAGTCACTTCATTCCCATCCCAGCACAGGGGTGTCCCTCAGCTTCAGATGAGGCAGCTCCCTCAGAAACATGACAGTGTAAGTCAACACCTGTGTAAGGCAGCAAACAGAAATGTAGCTGGCTAGCTATGTAAAAGTGGTTTAATGACATTTCCCACACAGCAGTCTCAAATTTCTCCCTTTTCTACAGCAATATATGTGCAAAACAAAAAGTATTAAATGTGTAATGATGCCATTATCAACTTCCTGCTTGCCTCTGGGCATGCCAGGGGGAGTGAACTATTTAGCCACTTCTGTTCTCATGCTTTGGAGCTCCCAGTGACTTTCAGCATCTCCCACAATTGGCATCTGAGCTGGTCAGGTTATGTAAAAAAAAAAAAGCTGGGCTTTGTGTACAGATGTCAAGGGGGAGCAGCAAGGCTGCAGTGTGTAATTGAATGAATAATGGGTGACTGACCCGATTGTGCTGAAACTGCCTTATAAAATTCAACTCTAAAGACCCAGGCCATAACAGAATGTAAAGTGCAGTTATAGCCAGAAGAACAACAGTATATAGATGGCAACTCTATTTAACAAATCTCTTCCATGTGCTCTTCCTCTTATCTGTTTACTTTCCCCAAAGAAAGTCCCCCCCAGGTTCATACAATGATTCACTGCTCTGTAGAACTCACACAGCTAACAGGAAGAGAGATCAATTTTTAACTTCTTTTGAAACAATACATCCAAAACAGCATTACAAACTAAGACCCAGTTGTCAGGGGTGCATTGCTAACAAGGATGCACAAGCCCACACAGACTTTCAGGACCAGGTGCTGAGTGGGAAAAACCACCCTCTTTATACCCAGATTTGTTTTTTATGAGTTTCTATCAAGTTGCTGAAAAGTAACTAAGGAACCAGACTCTGCCATTTCAATGACGGCAGAATTACAGTTTTAAGAGAATTTTGCAAAACTATAGTTCTAAGGGAATTTTTTATTAAACTGACCTATATCAATAAAGGATATCATTAGGAAGCAATTAATTTGACCCAAATGAGTGACAGCTGTATTAACCACAGACTTGAATCTAAATAATCCTTTTATTACAGTTACAGCATTTGCACAGACTCTTACAAGTGTATTTGTATTATTTATGCTATGAATTTCACAGTGTTATCCTTTTTCAAACCCTTGTTAGCCTTCAGAGCAATACCATAAAAATCCCTTATCCCTTTTAGATAACCAACACACGGTGCACACACAGCAATCAAAACCATGTACGAACCATCCATAGTTACCAACTACAAACAGCTACATTTATTCCCAGGTTGTTTTCTTCTACCACAAAACACCACCGCAGAGAAGCCCCTCACAAGCTTTCCAATTAACTGACAAGCTAATGACCCACAAGAGAAACCAAGGCAGTCAATACTGATTCATTCTACTGACAAAGAGCTTTAACAGCCATGATCTGTTACATGTGACTTGAACCAGAAAGAGTATTTTCTTTTACAAGCACCCTGGAGCATCATATTTCATTTTAAGAGGGGTATTCTGTCTGCTTAAAAGCTGCTTTAGGTATTACTACAAGGGTAAATGGCTTTAGAAAGAGCTCCTTGGAACAACACTAAATTCTTGCCTGGGAAGACATGCATAGTTTTGACTCACTGCTATTCTTTTCTGACAGAACAGCTAATCAAGAATTTGACAGCTTGTCCTCACAATCTTAGCAATCCATTATAAGGACCATTTAGAACTTACTTCTCAAATTCAATATAAGCTAACTCTATCACAGAGAATGCAAAGTTCTTGACCCAGCTGATGGAAGGACTAGAATAAGAGGAATTCAATTAATGCAGATTTAACTGATTAAAAAATGCAGGAAAAGAAGGGGTTTCAACACTTGCAGAACCCACAGCAATCTGTACACCATGTGCAATTTCTTCATTCATGCAGATGATAGGCCTTTCATTTAAATGACTTGCAGTGGACTTACACACATTAGGATTCCTAACAAGGACAGAAGAAAAGGAATGCAGACTTGCTGTATCATAGGGTCTCACTGTTCACATGCTAGACCAGAACAGGAAAGCAGGAGCTGAGGAATGATGTAGTTTCTGGATGATGAATGAAGTAATACTTTGTCAAAACATGGATTTCAGCTGGAGAGTTGCAGGAGGATGTGGGGATGTTGCATGTTCAGGAACAGACTGGGAAAAATTCTAAGATCCAGATACTCCAGGCAAGTCAGTGCCCTTTATGCATCTCATTTTACTGACCTTAAAGAAAAACAGCTATGGAGTATGTTGAATTGTAATAACACAGTTAGAAACTCTTAAGATAATGATGTTCATAATTGAGAATGGTGTACAAGCAAAATAAAGGAAGCCAATTCAGTGCAACAGGAGACAGAAGGAAGACTAGGAATCGAGTGGTTCACACATACCTCACTCTAATCACAGGCCCACATGACTGCAGAGGACATTAAGTGTTATGATATAATAGAAAATATTTAAAATCCCTTTAAAAGAATATTCTGAGAAGTTATGATTTGCATGCAGGAATTACAGATACTATGGAAGTGGCTTTGTTCAGAGGAAGGCTGACTAGCACTATACTGAGAAGAATGGCTTTCTGCTAAAGGAAGGCATGTTTCTGAATGTCTTTCCTTCCACTTTGCTAGTATACTTCCCTTTGCATTCCAGGCTATTATGTATTTATGCTGTGCTTCCTAAGAAAAAATTCAAAGAATGCAAATGGGCAAAAGGCAAGTCATACTGTTCTACACATTCAAGATACATAAATATACAGACTGCTTAAACAGTAACAGTTCCTGTACTAATAATAAAATACACATACAATAACAAAAAATGTAGTCAGAATGCAGTTTTCACATCTGCACAATAGAACATACTACACACATGGTACCAGTGTAAAACAAACAAATCCTGTACTGAAAAGTCTTGCTTTTCATAGACACTAAGCTGTCATCTCTGGTCCCTGCCTGAATATACTGAAAGACAGGAATCTTTTAACAGTAAATATTCTCTTTTACATTACTGTCACCCAAAAAACTATTATAGATCTTGATATTTCACTCGCAATCTCCCCACCACAATATAGTGCTTTAGCAAAAAGCACTTTCATTTCTTTAAAACTAAGCACAAGTCAGAACAATTTAAAATTACCCACATTTGAATTTCTAATTCAAGAACAACAGCCTAGAAACCCACACTCAGATTGTATGCATATGAGAAAGCACGATAGGCTGAACCCTCAATTTATATGAATATGTATTCCCTCCTAGATAAAATCAGCAGATTTAAACAGTTTACAGTTTGAATTTGGCCCAGAGTAATGAGACTGCCTGCAAAGGACAACCTCACTCTAATGATCACAGCCTGCACAGAGCACAGCTTTTACAGCTTTGTCTTCTAACATGATTTCTCCTCCTATTCTGAAGTCACAAGAAACTGTACTGTCTTAGAAGATGAAAATACCTAAACCAAGACCTACACTTGTAATCTTACTTTTAACAGAAAACAGAAGCTGACCTTCAAAAAAAAGCTTTTGTCCAGTCCTTTGCAAAAGAAACTAGAAGTGCTACTTTGGGAACATTTGGTGTAAACATCTGTGAGTCTACACCAAGGCAAAAAAAACACCAAAAATCTTAAGTCTAAGGAGTTCACTGGGCCTTTAGGAAAGAAATCCACAATGGGAAATCAAATCAATCAATAGCTTCCTTGTATTTTTACATTTCGCTAGATGGGTATAGCTCAGAAAGTTTTGAAGGCAGATCAGAAAAAAAAGCTTTTGAACAAAACCATTCTTAACAAGAGGCAGCTTTAAGCTAGACATGTACAACCAGGATTAAAAAAAAAAAAAAAAAAAAAAAAAAAAAAAAAAAAAAAAAAAAAAAAAAAAAAAAAAAAAAAAAAAAAAAAAAAAAAAAAAAAAAAAAAAAAAAAAAAAAACAACCCACCAAGAAAACATACCTGTACCCCAAAGTTTTCTTAAGTAAGATCAACAGACTCATTATTTCCAGGTACCATGTGCAGATTTTTACCAGGACAAGACTGACAGGGTGTTGCTGACCTATACTTCTGCTCAGTTAGGAAGATTCAGTGCTAGATTGCATGAAATGCACTAAGGTACACCAGGACTTTCTGTTTTCCTCTGAAATTCTCTACCACAAAGTTTGATTCTATCTAATCAAGGAAGACATTGGATAACAAGATTTTCATTCTGTGTGATCTGCTTATAAGCCTGTCTGGGCTACGTATCTGAGCACCACCACATCAGGAAAGCAATTTTCAGTCAAGCACACAAGTTCCTTTTCATCTCTGTGCAATGATCCATGGGACTTTAAACAATGAGACTTTCACAGCAGTGTATCTCTGTAATGGGAAGCAAAATCATTCTTTAAACATAGTTCAGAGTTTTCTAAACAAACTCTGATTTTTCCTTGGATAATGCAGCCCACAGAAAACTTCTATATTATGAGAACACTAGTTAAACAATGACAAAACCAGAAAATGTCTGAATTGATGTGCTGAAAATCCAATTTCTCTGTCTAAACCTGACAGTGCTCTTGAGGCATGGACCTTTGACACTAAGTAGAAGAAGAGTTGTGTTGAACTCGCACTGAAAATGAAAATTCTGTCAGTTGCAAGGACTAGTCACCTGAACTAAAATGCAAAGTCTCACCTTGGAAAGCTTCCAACTTCAAAAATTAATCTGATCTGAGACAAAAAAAAATAAATCAAGAGATGTACTTTAAGGTACAGATGCATTGGACCTTCTGCACATTTCAATCTAGAGAGCTCTC
Source organism: Scytalopus superciliaris (assembly GCA_013400415.1). Taxonomy (NCBI): domain Eukaryota; kingdom Metazoa; phylum Chordata; class Aves; order Passeriformes; family Rhinocryptidae; genus Scytalopus; species Scytalopus superciliaris. The sequence goes on from VXBX01009475.1 coordinate 168,661, forward strand.
CAAGGAATATGAATGAGAACTCAGAATTATGCACCAAGCTCTGAACCATCAGAGATCAGATTTTGCTTCAGCAATTTGCTCTTCGTCTAGCCATCATTTGCAGACATATATTTCTTCACTGTTGCTTTATGTTAAGCGTTGCTTCAATATATGTGCTTCCCTACTCAGAATTTATCACAAGTCAGACTAGAAGCACACTTTGCCAATGTTTGTATAACCTCAGCTCACCAATAATATTTCTCACTGACTCATGGGTTGCTGGATAACTGCACTTGTCTTTGTCGTCTCTGAAAGACATATCTCTATAATTACAAAAACACATCATCCTGCCCAGCTCTTACATACACTAAGAACTCTAAACTGAGATGACTCTTATTTGCTGCAGCACTGCCAGACACGAGCCCCAAACAGAAGTCCTGCAGAAAAATCAGAATACTAGAGGACACTTTACAATTTTTTATAAGAAAGATTAATAAGTGGGTTTTTTTAACGCCCACAATAGGACTGAAGAATCATCTCAGTATGGTTTTGCATTTTCAAATATAAAATCACTCCAAAAGAAACAATCAGTTGCGCAGCCACCTGGGAATGTTGATGGCATCTCTAATGACGATTTTCCAAGCTCAGTTTTCATTGCCATGTATTGAGAAATCCAGTCCTGTAACACACCATTCAGACAGCCAAACTAACTGACTGTTCCAACCAACCATTCACATGGTGCAGTATTTCCTACCACTCCTGTGCCAGCTGATGCTGCAGGGCAGTTGAGGCAGTTTTTGCTCCAGCTGCTACCTGAAACAAGAGCAGACTGAAAACAAAGGCACAATCAAAGAGCTACCTGCAGGAGCAGTTCATCACATCCTATCTAATACTTTCCCCAGATTTTCTAATGTATCAATAGATTCCCATTCTTCTGCTACATCTGTCTGGTGTGCACAAAAACTAGAGCTTGCCCACAGCAGCTGCAATTATTCTCCTAAGAATAACATCCATTTTACTTCACTGTCTGAAAGAGTCTGTCCCTGGATGTTGTTGCTAGCTGTTTCTCTTCATTATATACAAATGAATTCAGTATCATACATTGATTGGGGCAGCTGGTCATTTTTCTCTAAAGAGAAATAAATCTCATTGTGTGCATACCCAGAGGAATCAGGACATATGTGGTCTGGGCTCTATGGGCTGCTGTGTCCCACTGGATGTTGTGCAAGCAAGCAGGGGGAACCAGATGCTCAGCAGGGAAGACCAAATTCCCCATTACACAGAACACATGGATATTCAAGCAAGTGAACCCATCTTCCTGCTGGGACTTTTTCTTTCTGTAACACTGTTTGGAAGGACAAATAAATGCCTCTGAAATTGCTCCAAAATACTTTAGGCTGCCAGCAGTGGCTCTGTCCTCCAAGTTGGAAGACTTGCTTTCTCCTTTCCCTGATGTGTTTTTAACCCCACCTGTTCTTCCGAAGGAAAGCCAGTACCTACAGTGTGGGAGCAGATGTTGCAGAAGCCCTTTTTCTTCCCTCCAACAGGGGTCCCCACCAGACCCAGTGGGATCAGTCACTGTGAATTTCTGAGTCACGTTCACACCTTCACAGGAAGGAAATTCACTTCATGTGCTGAAGCACAGGCATTGTATGTCATGCCAAGATTTCAGTATGCAGATCCTCCTAGAGTTATTGCCACAAGGGGGGANTGGAGTCTACCCTTCAATCCTAGGCAGAGAAAAAAGGAATGAAATTAATCCTAGGTAGACAAAACAGAGAGGAAAACACCTACCTATGTACAAAAAGAAAGCTGAGCCTCCTAATCAGTCAAATAACAAAAGATGAGGCAGACCTCTTCTTTCACCTATGACTTGTCTTAGCCTCTCACAAAAGACTATACCCAATCTCTTTGAGAAAGTTGAGATGAGGACCTCATCGAAACACAAACCCAGCTGTGAGACTAGCAGAAAACAAAACAATCCTATTATCAAAGCTCAAATTGAGTTATGACATTTGATAAGAAATTGGGAGTTTCCCTTCCAAAGCCTCTTGTGGCAGAGGAAGTTGGCTGGGAGGAGGGTTCCTCTGAGGGCTGGAGGTCTTTCCAGGACAGAGTCCTCCTCAGATGCCAGGGAACATCCTCTCTGGTTCTGCTCCTCAGCTGCAAGCCCACTGCTGCAGGTTTTGTGGAGCTGTAGCACACAGTATAAAATGAACAATTAAACAAAAGAAATACAATTAAAAAATAAAATAAACAGGGCTCCATACCATCTTCATTATTTCTAGCTATAATAGCAGCAGTGGTATCAGCTGTATTTTAAGAACCCTGTAATCATATTTTGGCACATCTCACGTAGCATAGTCAAAGACAGGTTTCCTACCACAGAGAACAGTGTTAACATTTTGTGTTAAGCTCTCAAAAAAATAAAATCAGAGCAGCATGAAAGGGCCCTAAGTAAGGCAAATATTCAAAATTACCTGTGTATGATGTCCTCACATTATAGAACATGATCTATCACTGACTGAAATTGAGTCAGCCAAGCAGACCTTAGGGAGCAACTGAAGCTGTCAGAAGGTTCCCATGCCCAGAGCTTACAACTGGGACAGAAGTGAACAACAGAGAGTGCAATTTCTGGTGCTGTGCAGTAGTTCTTTATCTGGTGCCAACAGTTTCACAATTCCTGCAGACCTGCAAAGCTGAAATAACTGAACTAGTGAGGTGACTGAGAGCTCTCTCTTCTTCACCCCTATTACTTGATGATGAAGCTCTAGCTATGGTGGACACTACACAAGTTACCTGTCTTGGCTGCATATCTAACAACTCAAGACAGTAATTTCATCATGCATATCTATAAAAAATAAACAAAGGAGGGAAAGCTCTCATCTCTCATTTATCTGTTTTACTCGCTTGCATTCCTCTTTAATATTAGCCTTTCCCTAGACTTTTGATATATTAGAGGAATACCATATGGACAGATAGTGTGGTGCAGGTGTGACAAAGAGAGGTATTTTTATTCCCAAAGGACAAAGAAGAAAATCTGCCATATGAAGCAGAGAACAGTGCAAAAGGAAGGAGCCCAGAATCTTTATCCTCTTGTGCAGCATAGAAGCAAGCATCTTACAGAGATTAGACACATATGCACACAAACACATGTTTACAAACATAGCAGCATCTGGGAAGGCAAGTCGCTGTTGGATAGTGACAAGTGACAGCAGGAGGAGGAAAGTCTGGTGAGAGGGGCAGAAAATCTTTCTGCCAAGGGAGCATCACAGGATTGCTGACATCCTCCCAGGGCAGAGACTTCATCATGCAGCACAGGAAAAACCACCCACCACATGAAAGACACAGAAGTAAATAAAGTTGCAGGAGAAAGGAAAAGCAACACTGACTTGCTGAAATTGACTCCATTCATAGCCAGTCCCAGGACCAGACAAAAACTCGCATGCACCAAATGAGGCCAGAAGTTAGATAATGATGCACTGTGCTTAAAGGTCTACTAAACCATTAGGGTCTTCATGGACCAACTCACAACACAGCATAGGAGTCTCTTCTGAAAAAAATAGGAATGTCTTAAAAAAAAACCCCAAAAGTTTAGATTATTTTTGCTTCTAGCCTACCTACCAACACCACTTTTTATTTGCAATTCAGCATTACTATGGTTGTGATATCAGGAAAAAGTGCAGACAACAAAAGAACTTCAAACAACTCAAGAAGTAACGCAGAATCAAAGACTCCAAGAGTATCTGGCATTAAATGTACAATTCAGTTCTCTGCTGTTCCACACACAGGCCCAGGTCAGAATGTTACCAGTCTGTGCCCTATAATATGAACTTTTGGATACCATAAAGCCCTTTCATCCCTCTGCTCTTTGTATTTGTGTATTCCCAAAGGACATTTTTTACATGTACACATTGTCACAGAAATAGTCAACAAAAAACTCAGACCACATAGTTAAAAAGGACTTTCCTGGATAAGACTGTATGTTATCTAGTAAACAACAGATAACTTTTTGAAAGGATAGATTGCAATTTGGTTGGTGACTTTAAAGCTAAGGTTTTTCTTGAAAGGTTGATGTCAATAAACATGGCTACGTTAAAACTTACTCAGTAATTTCACATAACTTGCTAACCTCTAATTTGACTTGAAATTTCAAATGGACATATATTTTGAAGATCAGTAAAACTCATAAAAAGCAGTGTTTCCTAATGACAAAACATGACAGTCCATTCTAAATGCTACTTTCCCAAATTATTATGTGAAACTACCTAAAGCCTATTTACCAACTTTTCCCAAGTAAACCAAGTTCTTCAGAAAAACCCACCTTTTTTGTCTTTACCAGGCTTTGCCCTAAACTGACTTTGCTAATGTTTTGAGTATATTCCAACTAAAAAGGTTTACAGCCCCCTGAGCATTTGTATTTCACTTCAAATTGATCCTTCTCAAATGAGCTCCAGGCATCACAAAAGCAGAGTGAACTGGCTGCATAAATCTATAAGTTCAGTTCCTCACACAACTGGCCATACTATAATAACTAAAACACGTAAATAGAAGATTTCCCTATCTTCAGAAATCCCACACACTCACTGTAGAACAAATTTCTACTAATTAAAAACTGTTCCATGAAAAAAGTGGAAGAGGTGGAGCTTTCAAATATTTTGAAAAGTATTTAATTGAATTTCTTTCAACCAGCAATCAGTGTCCAGACAATAGTCCAGATGGAACTTCGCAATTTATTTTAAGGACAACATGCTGTACAGACACATGCATCTGCAGATATGGATAAAACAAAGAAAATGCTAAATGAAACTAAATATGAACTGATGTATGACAGATTTTCCCAGTTTTTATTGTGAAATGAAAAGAAACAAAAAAAGGAAATAACAGGTACTGAAGTGAATAAGTTAAATAATTAACATGGTCTTATTTTATAATTAGAAAACTCAACTTACACTGGTTAAAGCATGTATTTTTTAAAAGGTATCCACTTCAGTCACAAATAAGGAAATTATGTATTTTGATACCTTTTGCCATCTTCAGGAGAAAGTACCTCACACTGAAACACTCAGACCTATTTTCCACTGATTTCAGTATGCTGCCTTTAGTTAAAACCCTGGCCTGTGTCACAGTGCACACAACAGCAGCTGCTCTCACCTTTTAAACACATTTCCATGCAATCCCATTCAAGTGAACCAAGCTTTTGCCCCTGCAATTTCCTCATTTTATAATAATGATTATACCCTTTAGCTTACCAAGAGCGATTAAGCCTGTCTGGAAAGCAAAGCAACAACATTCTGTGGTCTCAACTTCAATGAGAATTCCCTGTCCAAACATATTTATTTGCCCATTAACCTGCAGATTTTAACCTCATCTTCCAACAGCCCTCAAGAAAGGTCCCAGGGTAACGTGCCTAACATTTCTCAATTCTTCAAACTTGCTTGCTACAGTTGTTGACAAATAACTGTGGTAAACTGTAGGATGCCTAGCAAGGCTGTAGAATCTCCATCCTTGAAGATATGCAAAACTTGGACAGATGGAGCCCTGAGCAGCCTGATCTTACACGGAAATTGTGGTCCTGCTTCTAGCAGAAGTTTAATAAGACGACCTCCTAAATTATTCTATAATTGTATGGCAATGTAGGGAATGTCCACAGGCACACAGGAAATACACCCAAACCAAATGCCTTACTATCTGCATGCTGCTTTTTCATATTACAGAAAGAGAGAACAGAACATGACTGGATGCAGACATAAAGCACTGTACCCGAGGTATGATGGACAACACAGCTTTAAAAAGAAGTCACCCATTGCTTAAGCCCACTTTAGAAACTGAACAAACCACCAGGTGTCTCTCACCTAGCTGAGTGCTATAACCATTAAACTCCCCCACTTTCCCATAGTCAGTCTCGTCTTGGCTGTTAGCCTTCTGGCCTTTTGCTAGATTTCTGCTTTTGTATTCCTGGATACAATAAGGCCCAGCCTAGGAACTGTGATGGAACACACTCCCTGCCAGGACACTGAAATCCTCGGCAGGTAAGAGCTTGCTCTGAGTCTGTAGGTCCCGGTGCAGATCCAGTCAGGCTACAGAAGACTTCAAATGCAAAGTTTCCACATTCTGAGTCAAGGGCTCTATCTTCTACGTGACCATAAGTGGGCTTCTACACCACTGCCATTAGTTCTGGTCAGAAAAGGCTTTGGGGTTTGACACGAACACCCAGCTATAACCTGAGCCCAAAGACTGTCACAGATGCCTAAATATGCTTACTTGTGCAGCCCAAAATAGCAGTTTTGCATCCTGTATTGGGTCTAGCTGAGGTGGAGTTAACTTAGCAGCCCTCAGAGTGCTGTACTTTACACTGGTAGCTAGAAAGGTGTTGGTAACACACCAGTGTTTTGGCTACGGCTGAGCAGAGCTGGAACAGCATCAGCACTGTCTCTCCAACATTCTGCCCGCCCACCATGAGCAGTAGGCTGGGGGTGGGCAAAATCTTGGGAGGGGACCCACCCAGGACTGCTGACTCAAACTACCAAAGGGATATTCCATACCATAGGATGTCTGGTGAGATATGAAAGCTAAGAACAGGAGGAGGAAGTGGGGGCATTCATTATTTACATTTGTTCACCTTCCAGAGCAACCAGTATATGCGCTGAAGCCCTGCTTTCTGAAGTGTCCAGATATTACCTGATGATGAGAAGTAGAGAATAAATCTTTGTGTTTTATCCCTTTGTTAAAGCATATATGAGAGATGGCATGTGTGCAAGCGTACTGCCTTATCTCAACCTATGAGTTGTTTTCCATTTTATTTTCCTTTCCCTGTCCAGCTGAGAAGGGGGAGTGATAGAGTGGCTTGGTGGGCCCCTGATGTCCACCACAGTCTCCACTTGCAATAACTATGCATAGGTCCAGCTATGGTAATGAGAGCAGAAGCACCTGACCATTGGCCCTGGTGGCCCAAAGTCAATCAACAAACAAAAATAAAATGCAAAAGTTACATTTGTTGAATCTTTTAAAAATTAACAGAAAGGAAACTAATTCTAAACTTTCACTAAAGTTATGAACCCACTTTGAATAATGAATGCCTGTTTTTCCTCAAGTGACTGTTATTCATGGTGCTAACAAGCAAACAACTCAGAGCAAATTCCTCCTGAACCAGTGCTAATTAAACTCATCTTGAAGTAACTTAAAACAGGTAGGTGCAACCCAAATGTTGCA
>VXBX01009475.1:175950-206868 GCA_013400415.1 Scytalopus superciliaris
AAAAAAAAAAAAAAAAAAAAACAAAAAAAAAAAAAAAAAAAAAAAAAAAAAAAAAAAAAAAAAAAAAAAAAAAAAAAAAGAAGAAATCTGGTAATTCTTCCATAAGCAAATCCAAAGTTAAGAAAACTCAAGTCAAAGAATGGTTTCTCAGAGAGACTGCTTGAGACCTTCTATTCCTCAATCTTCAAAACACACGTATGAGATACTATTAAAGCAAGCTAAATTTATTTCAAAAAAACTATTTCCCATAACCTAATTTAAAATTTTAAACAAATGTAAAAAGAGAAGAATATGTTCTCTACAAAGTGTTCTGCTGACTTTAAAAAAAAAAAAAAATCTGTATAAATTAGCACATGTGAGCAGCAATTTCTCATGAATGTTAATATCATAAAACTAAACCAAATAAACATGAAGGAAGAAAACAAATTGTGAGCAACATAGTTATTGCTTATCTGGGACAAATAGAAGTTAGGAGAAACAGGAATTTTATTTTCTTAGCAGCAGTATCACTTTCAAAGTCCCATCACCAGCATCCAATACAGTCTAGGTCCCAAATGCTTCTACTGCTTTTGTAAATAAAGATGAGGTTATTTCCAAAATGTTACCAAGAGTAGCTACTTGTCCATTTAAGGAACCACATGCTCTGTCTGTAACTGTAGGTGTCCCAAAAGTATTCATGCTGCATCCTTTCCCCCAGTACCTCAAGTCCACTGTCTGAGATTAAGACTTATCACATAGGACTTTATTATAAGTTCACTGAAGCAAGAAGCATCTCTAATATTTATTTGAATGGTGCCTAGTACACATTTTCAGATTGTGAGAAATTTTTTAATTACTACATTACCAAACGGGGGGAAAAAAATCCACCAGTTAATAAGAAGAAATAGTGTAAACTGATGATAGGTATTAACAGTTATGGATACATATGCCTTCTATAAGTGGCTCTTTATCGTAAAAAAACACCAAGTGCAAGACCTTCAAATTACTACAAATTCTTCCTTCCTGAGGAAGTACATCAATATGAGAACCTCAACATCTCTTCTTGGAAAATTTTAAAGTGCCCGAATGCAGCTAATTAGCTGGAACAATCATGAAGAAAGCAACTAACAGTCAATTCAACAGAACATTGAGGAAGATACAAGCCTCTACATCTAAACTGAAATTTAGATACCTCTTTATTGTTCCTGGAGGATCCAGACTGAACGGAATTTGATAGGAGGATCCTAAAGTGTCATCCACAGCCTTGCTTATTTCCTGCAGTTCCCTCAAAGAAATGCAGCCAAGTAAAGCAGCCAGGTCACAGTCCTGTGACTCAGTAAGTCTATCTTGTTCTTCAATTTCTCTTCTTAGCTGTTGATCTTTTGCTTCTAATATGGTCAACCTTGTTCGGAGGTCTTCAATTTCTTTCTGCATAGAGCATAAACAAGAGTTTACTACATGAACCCTGTTAAAGAAACCCCTCTGCCCCTAAAAAAAACCAGTATGAATCTTTAAGTCCTAGCATGAATTAAGCTTGTGCAATTTAGCACAACATTGAATGAGAAGACACCCTTTTGCTAACACACAAAATTCTTATGTTGGTTGACACACCACCTCCATTTCAACACCAAATTTCAGGTTTCTATTCCAATACCCACTGTCAGTCATACTTTACTTTTAGGATACCTGAGTATTTCCTAAGTTAAAAACTTTCACAGAAAAACCAAATCTCAGTTCAGCCACAACAACAGAATCTTGCTCTACAGACTGGCAGCTGAAGTGATCAACCACCTATCTGTCCTCCTGCAGAATATCCCTGCAATGGTTTCTCTAAGCCTTCCAGTTCAACATCAGGCATAGCATGTGAGTGGAGAATCACTGACTACCTGGATAGCTCTTTCAATAATTAACATTTTACTTTACATAAATGTACACAATCCCTCCCTTGACTTAAAACAGCCAGAACTTCAACCACAGTTGCACCCATCTTGCAAGAAGTTCGAACTCCATGCATTATGACACTGATGTTTCTTGCAAGAGCACATCATAATTTTTAGAATCATAGACTTGTAGAATTATTAATGTTGGAAGAGACCTCCAAGATCATTCTGTCCAGCCTCTAACTAAAGACCACCTTGTCAACTAAACCATAGCACTAAGTGACACATCCAGTCATTTCTTGAAGACTTTCAGGGATGACGACTCCACCACCTCCCTGGGCAGCCTGTTCCAATGTCTGACCACTCTTAGCGAAGAAATTCTTCCTGATGGCCAACCTGAGTCTCCTCTGGTACAGCTACAGGCCATTTCCTCTTATCCTGTCACTAGTTACCAGGAAGAAGAGGCTGACCCCCACCAGGCTACAACCTCCTTTCAGGTAGTTGTAGGGAGTGCTAAGAACTTCCCTGAGCCTCCTCTTCCCCAGCCTTAACAACTCCAGCTCCCTCAGCTGCTCCTCATATTACTTACTCTAGACCCTTCACCAGCTTCATTGCCCTTTTCTGGACATGGTCCAGCACTTCAATGTCTTCCTTGAAGTGAGGGGCTCCCAAAAAAAAAAAAAAATCTTCACAAATCTGCATGTCATCCTTGCACTTTTTTTTTTTTCCTTGAAAACCCAACAGACAGCTTGCATCCAGGGAAGGAACCCTTCTTCAAAGAGTCTGGATTGCTGAGTCAAAGTTAATATGTGGTCCTTGGTTCATTTGTCATAGAATTTGAAAAGCAAGTATGAATTAAGAAAAAAAAACAAACAACAAAACAAAACAACAAACAAACAAACAAAAAACCCACAACCAAAACTACTTGTCAAACTAGCTGAATGTCATACTGGAGGAATCACTTCTACACCTCTTATGGTCTCTGTGAAACCTTGCAAGCCACTTAAACTGTTATCTTCACACAGAGCCACAGACTATGTTCACCATTTTCTATATAACCTGCAAGACAGGTCTCTGACGTGCCATCTATAGACCCTCAACAGAAATCAAAGGTCAATTCCATGCTCTGATCACATTCAGTTCAACTAGAAATAAAAATCAAAAACAAAACCAAAGCCACAAACCCAAAACTAAAGCTTTAAGAGGTAAATAACTAGGCATTACAAAACCGGCATTAAACTGGCTTTCTATGGCAATTCACTTCTTTATTCTCCATCTGCAAAACAGCAGTAAGAATATCTCTTCACTTAAAGTAGTGTTACAGAGATAAAATTGTTTTGAATCACTAAGATGTCATGTTAATTAATACTGTAAAAAGAGCCCATTTACAAATTAATACATTTGTATCCAAAACAGGGGTTTTGTGGCATATAGTAGAAGGGTTCTAGGGCCAAATACTGAGCAAAGAAGATAAAATAGTATACTGAATATCTGAACAGACACTTTCCATCTTCAGCAATGTATGAGGTAGGGATCCAGGAGGGGGGGAAAAAAAAAAAGTAGCCTCATATAATTAAAGACTCATAAAAACATATATACTATATACAGATAACTGACTTTGGCATTTCTTTGCTTTTTGAGAGCTTCATTTTGAAGTGTTAACATTAAAATAATGTTTTCAATGTAATTTTTATGAAGTTTAGTTCATTAACGCTCATTTTGTCAACAACCATACTTTCAGGTTTGCTGCACTGTAACTAGCTTCTCCAGTATCACTTAAAACGAGAAGAAACAGTCCTTGCATGTTTAAAGGTTGGCTGGCTCAAAAATTTCAACTTACAGTGTTGTGCACTAGATTCATCAATTATTTTCCTCTTTTTTTGGTTTCAGATTTAGCAACAAGAGAATGGTGTTTGTTTCAACCCAGAGGCATTTGTCCAGGACAGAAAGGTCAGCAGATCAAAAACATCAGTTTTGTTACTTTCAGCCTCAAATTAGGCTTTTAGTGTGCACAAAGGACAATTCTGTCTGTGTTTCTGGTTTGGGAATACTGCCAAAATCTTAATAGGCCCTACTTAATACAAAGACCTTCATACTCTGTGAAAACAGTCATTGCAATCATTGCAATAAGCAACCTACATAGAAACAGAAAGGGAGGTGAACAGAATCTGGTTTTGCAAGCACACTTTTAGTACCAAAGCATTTTTACAACATAAATAGATACCATAAGCACACAGTCTGCTTTCACAGAGAGAAAGCTGCTCTGCTTGGGAATAGTTCACAGGCATTCTTGGGAGCATGGAAATTTTAGTCAGTAAAACTGGAATTCTCCCGCATTCTTTTCTGGAAATGCCAAGGAGCCTTTAATGTACTCCTGGTCATCCTCCAGGGACAGATAAAAAGGACTTAAGTCTCAGCATGGAGCAACAGACAATATTCATCCCACTAAACATAAGCTGGAGTTTTATTTTGTGGATTAGAGCTTAAACTGATATTTCTAACATGATGGCTAATCAGTACTGATGGTAAACCTCCAGCTTCACTTACAGGCTAGTGCTCTCGAAGTACAGATTGCAGTAGAAACATTAATATGTAAATTTTAGATACTGTCACAGGTTTTCAAATCCCTGAAGACAAATGTAGAAGCAAAAAGAGAGAGGGCAGAAGGAAAAGTAAAGAAACATGGGGCTGAGGAGAAAAAAGAACCAAAACAAATATTTTTTCTGATCATTCAAGATTTTGGGCAGGAGCAATCCTTAAGGGATGCTGGAACAACTAATCATCACAGGTTAGCCTTCCCCATAACCTTGAATTCCTAATAATTTTTATTAAATGCTAATAAATAGCATGCCTGTGCAATGACGAGGTTAATTTTTCATTAATAACTACACAAAAGTAAAGATTCAGCTGGAGCAAATATAAAACATTAGCTGTTGTGGACTTTTAAGTAAAGCATTTTCCAGTTCAGTATCTTTAGGTGGCTGCTGGATATCTAAATTAAAGAGTTTTCTGCACACTGATACTGTATGAACTACACTATGTCTTCTATGTTGACAAAATAAATCTAAACAATACAAAGGTGATGACTAGGATAGAAAAGACATTTCTTCATCTAAGACTTTGCAATGGCCACCTAAGATGCTTTTCTCTATTTCTTTCTGGGTTTTCTATCTGCATGTATATGTATTTGTGTTTATACAAACACACAGATTATTATACTACTGTATCGACCAAAAGAAGAAAAGTATAAAAAAAAAAAGAAAGATTTCAAGAAAAGACCACAGGGGGAAAAAAAAGGAAAAACTAGGTCTACTAGCTCTCTAAGGTGCCACATTGGTGAATATGACCACCAAGGTCTAAAAGGCACACATAACTAGACAGTAAACTGTTGGTTTTGAAGAACAGTAAAAAAAAAAAGAGCTAAATTTTGCTTAAAAGGCTTGCAGATTTAAAACTGGACAGAAGCCATCTTAAAAGCATTCCATTTGCCAAGCTACCACATCGTGACATCACATGTCAGTGTAGAGCTATTGTTAGCAAATGCTGACTGCTTCGTGATGATTCCTTCATCCTTATGAAAAGCATCAATCATCTTTCAGGAATAAAAGCTAGTAAATCACGTATTTATAGTAAATTCTAACCAGAAATGGATGAAAACTTTTTGCCTTCAAATAAAAACTGCTGAAGATCAATTTAATATTGAAATGGCAAATTATAACGTAAGAGCACTCTTAAAAAGAGAAGGAGGAAAGTTTAAGCACACAAACAAGCCACCAAGCCTTCCAGATCTGCTTCTCTGTAATGAGATTAACACAACTCCTGTGGCTGCCATCTCCAATCATCACTTAGATTATCAACTGGACTACAGCCAAGGCTCTAATTGCAACACAGAAGTGAAGTTGCTACTACAATAAATTTATTTAATTCTGTGTGACAGCTTACAAGCTTTTCCCCACACAGCACTGTTCGTGCAGACGACTCTGCAGTCCAGTTACCTGTAACCGTTTCTTTTCTTCAAAAAGCTGGTTTCGTTTTGTGGCTGAAACCTGCATCCTCTCCTGGTAAGTTGATCTCAAAAGTTTATGTTCTTTTTCATGACAAAGATCGTTTTCTTCATGTCTAACCCTTTGAAAAAAAGCATGACAAAAGCTAAAAATTAGTGCTATCGACAAGTATCAATGTCTCAAAGACTAAACAGATCAGAATGCTACAAGTTACCTTTAGAGTCATAACACTCCATCACCAAAATGATTACATATTAAACAGATACAGTTAGAGAACAAGAGGTTTTTCCTTGGCATATTTTCCTTTGTTATCTCAAACATTTACACTGTTTTTACAACATGCTGAAGAAAGAAAATGGAAAACTTGTATAGCTTCAGGCTTCCCCCAGCTTTTTCATATTTCAGAAATTTATCCATCACTGCCTTGAAAGAGACAAAACTAAGGCATCTAGTTTCTATCAATACAGAGAAATATCTCTCTTAGACAGAAGTTAAGAAACTTGCCAAAGACATTTTTGCAGCTTCTGTCAGCTTTTGGAGACTACATTAGAGATCATCTGGAGTGTTCGCTCCACGATGCCAAATTTTCCTTCTCTCTTGCACAGTGAGTTCTTTAAAAAATCGAAGTCAGTGGGTTTCCTTACAGTGCTCTATAGAACCCTCAGTTCTAAACCTTTGCATGACTGGACCCCCCCCCAAAAAAAATCAGTGAATTATGTCAAGTATCAATTCTATAATTAGCCTCTCAAAATGCACCTGCAAACAATGCAAATCTATCTTGCCTTGCATGCTCCTGCATAAGGGCATGTGCACTTGCACAGCCAATTGCCTTTCTGTGTTCATCTCTAGACACAAGCATGTGCATTTCCACATAAAAGCTACAGATACCTTTCAATATCTTCTTCAAAGATACTGTGTCTCGAATAAAGAATGCTTTTGAAGCATGATTTCCCACTGTACTCTTGCAAAGCAAATACATCCATGCCACATACAAAACATGCATCACAAGTCTGGTATAAGCATGATTAATCATGCAATTATCATCTTCATGCACAGCTGTTTAACAAGCATGTAGAACAAGAGGTTCTCATCTATTCTGCAGGACCATCAAAAGACACACATGCTTTACTGCCTCTCTATGGGTTGAAGAATGTACTGAAAAAAAAACCAAAATAAAACCCTAGAATTAAAATAAATATCATTAAGCAAAATAGACATAATGATAGTGCAATTGTATTTCTGTAATAACAGCACAGATCAGAGAGTCATCTGTATTAGGCCATCACTGTGCCTTACAGTCATTACAGGTTCCTGTGGATCCAGCCAACCACATGTCCCAGCAGCTCTGAAGCCACCTTCTTTAAGCTGGAGCTATATTTTTCCTAGAGAAATATGTAATAAATTTCCAAATGGCTGCTCAAAGTTCAGGAAAAATTCCATCATAAGCATAGATTATTCCCAGAACCTTCATGGAAATCCCATGTTTATCTACTTGGTAGTGATGGAAGACAAAACATCTCTGATCTCATCAAACCTGGGTGATTGCATGAACACAGTGTTGTTCATAAGCTAAACATAACCAAATCTGACTCCTACCACCTGCCCCAAATATCCTCTGTCAACATCAAATACATTCACCGAAAAAACTCACCTCATAATTTAATCAATTAAAACAAAACTGAGGCATGAATTTAAGATTCATATATTCAACAAATAACCTGCCATACACATTTTTCATTTTAGCATATTGCAGAAAGATAAGACTGGTTTAACAACAGTAAAACTGCAATTATCTGGTCTTCTCAGACTAGTCTGATCACCTTTTTAATGTTCCAGGCTAAAAAAACCCAAAACAAACAAAACACAAAAAAACCAAACAAACCCCCCAAAAAACAAACCAAACAAAAAAAGATACCACAAAAAGTCTGGGCATACTGCGGTTGTCCCAATTAAAAATAAAAAACTGAAGCCTACAGATTTTCCTTGAAGAAGCAGTTGTTTTCCATTGTACTATCTAAAAACACTTGGAAAAGAAGTCTTAAAACCCTTTACAAAGACAAAGTGTATGCTTGCTGTATCAACAAGAGAGTCAGACCACAGACAAAGCAGTGTAAAAGGCTACAAGAATCAAACAAAAAAAGAAAAAGAAAAAAAAGGGTGTCACAACACCAATAGCCAAACTCAAGTTCAAAGAAAGCATGTGTGAAAGACAGAAAAGAGGATATTCATCTGACCCTGAAGAATGGCACTGCTCAGACCTGTGCAAAGAGAAGACTTACAGAGCCAATCATACAAAGAACAGGAACAATTTCATAGATACATGTAACGCCTATTTTATATACAAAAATATTGTATATACATTATATAGGGACAAAAAGCAGACTATGTGAAGGATGCTTTAGTGGCTCAATTTCCATGATACTAAAGAAAATCACCTCCAAAGCCAAAATCATTACTACAAATGAACACATCTTAATGACAAAATAAAGAATGTTGTACCCTAATCTTTAAGGAATGTTAGAACAGTCTCTTAGAGCCTCAGAAGGTAGAAGGAAACAGCTCTGAAAGAGTGCAGTTTGTTTTAAACCTCCTTTATTATTATAAAGATATGCTAAAAATACCTTAACATCCTCAAACTGTGCAAGAAAAAATCCTATTATCTGTACTGATTTTGTCTAATTTTCATGTCTATTGAAAATTACACCCAAAGGTATTGACTAGCACACTGTAGCCTTTATGTACAGGCTGCGAGAAAACAAATGGTTTTTCTTCTTTCATTTGTGCTATTGCATCTGAGACTAGCTTTCAATACACATAAAGCATCCTCTTACTTCTAACAACAGTAACTAGGAGCATAGATAAAGACAGACCGAGATATAGAGACAACCTTTTTTCCTAAGCTAACTACCCCCCTTGGGTCATCCAACACATCTCACATTCCCCCAGTCTTTGAAGCTGTTATTCCTCCAAGACAAGACTGAGAATCTATTTTTGTGACTTTGTACAATTCTGAGCACGATACTGCCACCTAACAAGGGGCACACAAAAGGAAGCTCCCAAAGATCTATTCATATCAAAAAAATAATCTGGTTTTACTTTATATTTAAATATCCTTTCGTTGCCTGAAAGGGAGCATCAGAATTAACTCCATGGGGAACCGCTGCTCAAGCTGCGTTGCTGTTGTATGCTCAAGCTGCCGTATCAAGGATTCAATCCCATTCCCACTCAACATCAATGAAAAACATTCCATTTAATTTGCCAGTGCATCATGATCAATGTTTTTCAGGGCAATTCTGAAAGAATCTCAGAAAGAAAAAAAAAGGGAGTGGCAGGGTGGGATTTTCATAAACAAGCTCCATATTGATATGTTAGAAGGTCATTAAAACTCTTTATTAAAATTATTCACAAAGTGTTTTCTGCATTTTGAGAAAAACAGAAGCATCATTTTACATGATAATAAACCAACAAACTTACCGATGATCAGCAGCCCAACGCAATGCTGCCTGAACTTGGGTAATGAACTTATCCAGAAAACTGCTAACTGAAGGATGCCTTGAAGGAAGTTGAAATTTTAAAGACTTTTTCTCCTTCTCCAGTTCTTCCAGTTTTCGTCTAAATTTATCAGCTAAAAATTAAATTTAAAAAAAAAAAATTAAACAATTACAAAACAATCTCATTTTACCTGAAGAAAAAAGTGCCCCTCCACAAAAAGTAAAATTCACCTCACAGAAGGTTCTTCTTCATCCCTTTTTGATAAAATGTATCAGTCTGTTTTGCTCAAGGAAAACATCAAATACCCAAGATGCTAAACTAATTTATTCTATGATAAGGACAAAACTTCAGGCTACCCACTACTTTCACAGAGCTTTAATTTGATAGGGCTCCAAAGAATCAGCTCAAAGTTATTATCTACGCTCTTTTCCTGGAGTAACAGCTGAAAATTCAATTCTAGCCAAACTGCTATTCTTCACTGCTTCAGTTTGCCTTAAAACTTAGATGGCTGTCACACATTTAAATACCTGCATTGTTATTAGGTCAAGAACTGAAGAATCACGCAGGATATTGCAGCACTGTATTTCAGCACTAAATGCATGTGCAATTGTAGCAACAAACAATTATCACATTCCAGGCTCTCCTTAATTATGCTTAGTTTATCTAAAACAAGAAATTTTACTTTTAACTTTACACAACAGTAACAGTGGTCCCTAAGAGATTGCTTTGATTCTACCATAACTCTAGACATTTCTTAGAGTAACCACTTCTCTATGCAAGTTACTTCTTATTTGTTTTCTCTCCCTGTGTAGAAAACAAAGGAACATTGTTCCAATTGCTCATTATTATTTCCAGTACATATATCTTCAGTTGTGCCAGTTAACTAGCAAAATCACATACATGACAAATAACAAGACTGCCTGGTCCAAGACAGAACACCTTTGATGATACATTAGTAAAATCGGAGCCAAGCAGCAAATGGAAAACCTTTACAGTTCAGTACTTTCCTTGTGACCTCGCTGCCTACAATTCTGTACAATTAGCAATCCTTCTAACATTTTCAATATATTACTTTCAGAGTAACATCCATCTGTGCATGCTTTTTATTGCTTACTTTCTTTCTTTATTCTCAAAGGGGACTTAAGAATGTCTGTATTTGCTCTTTAGTGAAATGCTGCATTTTTACAATAATCTATCATTAGTATTGATCTCCATTCTTCTTCTGCATCAACAGGGTGGAATAAAGACACAAAACTTACTAGTGAGACTATCTTCTCGGCCCACAGGCTATTCCAAGGTAGACTCACAATGAGTTCTTATTGCAAAACACTGGCAGAAAGCTCTTGCTGAAATGAGCACCCCACCCCAAGTTACAACCACATACACCCATGTGCATATTACTCCTGCAAAGGAGAAACACCTTTTCAGCAGTGCGGGTGAACCACATCTGTGGTACATTTCTCAGGCACCACAGCTGGACAGATTCATCCTATCCATTTTACCACAAGGAAACAGAAATCTGGGCCAAGATGAGACTCCCAATCCCACATTTTGACCAGAAAAACATACCAGCATTTGCATGCTGATTTGTCACTTGGCATTTCAAGCTCAGCCATCAAAAATACCCCTGTTATGAACAGAAGAGTAAGGGTTGAAAGGGTTGGATTGTGACCAATGACCACTGAATGCCAAACCACAAGGAAACACCTCCTTTTACCCACACAATTCACCAATGGGCTTGCTGGGAGTTGTGGCAACCCTCTACAGCCATTTAACAATGTCATCATTGTTCTTCAATATAATTATGCTCATACGGTGTTTGCATGTCCAGTTGTTTCATCGTTCTACTCCTATCCATCCTGGCCCTAGAAACAGGCTATTTTGGGAAGGACAACAGATGAGGGGTTCCACATGCCAGTTAATTCTCTCTCTCATTAATTCTTGGCTGCTTTCTGGTTTATATATTCCAATCTACACAGTATTCAATTAGTTTCTAGTAACAGACGTTTCTAAATAATTTGTTCCCCTGGCATTTTATAAATAATATGGCTGGTCATGCCCACTTATCTCTCCACACTAAATGATTTTTTTTTTTATCCTTTCAGCATTGCAGTTAAGGGTCATGTCTCAAGAGACCCCAGCACCACTGAGACAAATACTGCAGCACGCAGCTTAGGACTCTCTCCTGAAAAGGAGACAACCCACCATTAGACCTGGCTGGTATCTTCAGTGCATGGAGAGAACCAAGAACCTCAGTGCCAGCTGCAGAGCAGGGAACCATGCAAATAAGGCTTATCTCAGTCCAGCTTTCAGTCTTGCAGCTCAAGAGGAATTTGAATCAAGCAGAAGTAATGGAAATTATCAGAAGTCTAGCAAACATGATATGAAAAAGACAGCAAATAAGCAGGGTTCCTCGATCTAGCAGAGAAAGACTGAGGGGAGTAACTCCCAGTACTATTACAAACAAGCAAGCTGCAAAGAAAGCAGCAATACAATTATTTCCACCTTCCCTCAGAACTTCAGTTCTCAGTACAAATCTGAGTTACAGCAAAGGAGATGAGGGAAAACATGAAATATAGTAGAGCACTAAATCTAACTGCCAGGATTAGACAGGAAATCACCACCAGTGTTGGCTTTTAGGTCAGATGAACATCTCTCAGGAATAGTTCTGGCAGAGCTTTTAAGGCCTTTTAATGAAGGCAAGTGCCAGGCTCTGCATCTGGGATGGGGCAATCCTGGAAATATGCACAGACTGGAGAAGGAGATGCTGGAGAGCAGTGCCAGGAAAAGGCCCTGGAGGTCCTGGTGGATAGCAGCTGAATCTGAGTCAGCAGTGCCCTGGCAGCCAGGAGGGCCAACCCTGTCCTGGGGGGCATCAGGCACAGCATCAGCAGCCAGACAAGGGAGGGGATTGTCCCACTCTGCTCTGCACCGGGGCAGCCTCACCTTGGATACTGTGAGCCGCTTTGGACACTGCAATATCAGAAAGATATTAAGCTATTGGAGAGTGTTCAAAGGAGGGCAGTGAAGATGATGAAGGGCCTTGAGGGGAAGCCATACAAAGGGCAGCTGAGGTGACTTGGTCTGTTCACCCTGGAGAAGAGGAGACTGAGGGGACACCTCATCACAGTTAAAACTTCCTCACATGCGGAAGTGGAGGGGCAGGCACTGATCTCTTCTCTGTGGTGACCAGTGACAGGACCCAAGGGAATGACCTGAAGCTGTGTCAAGGGAGGTTTAAGTTAAATATTAGAAAAAGGGTTTTCAGCCAAAGAGTGGTTGAGCACTGGAGCAGGCTCCCTGGGGAAGTACCAAGCCTGACAGAGTTCAGGAAGTGTTTGGCCAATGAGCTCAGGCACACAGTGTGATTCTCGGGGCTGTCCTGTGCAGGCCCAAGAGTTGAATTCAATGATCCTTGTGGGTCTCTTCAAACTCAGAACAGCCTGTGTGATTCTGTCTGATCCCTTGCACCATATTTTCTAGGATTGTTCAGCCAAGAAGCAGACACAGAAGACTTTTGCCATTTCTAAGTCATCATGGCCACAACTTTCTTTTACTTTCCTTTTAATCCTTTAAGCATGTTATTCTAACACAGTAAACACCTTCACAAAACCTCAGAACTCACTGATAGACTGAGACACCAAAAGAAACCACACACACTCAGATATCTCTGTCAAAGAAAGGCTTATTACTTTTATGCTCTCCCACACTTCACTTCAAAATAAGTTATTTAATGCACAGCTTACATGCAAGAAGCAATCCCCCTATTTGATGAAGCTCTTAAATGAAGGAACCTTAATGTATTCAATACATTTTATTTTACAGAAGGATTTTAAAATGAGGCCTAATTCAGCACCATTAGGCCTGTCAGCTTTTATTTCACTGTATTCTGCTGCTAGGTTGGTGCTTTGCAGAGTCCTACAGATACCCTAGACAAAGCTTCTACTTCAGTGCAAACAGTAAAAGTTAACTGTCAAATTACAATCCTTACTGTCCAGTGTACACTTCAGACATGCTACTCAATTTGAAGCCAACCCAGAGTACAGGCTTGGAATATGCCAAATGCTGTTGTCAGACAGACAGCAGCTGGAGAACAGTATCCTCTCTGTAGATCATGTTTTGTAATAGCTTTAAGAACATCTGGATACCTCTCTACTTTTTATGTATTCTGATATTCGTTTATTCCTTTGAAGAATAGGTTCACTTTATCAGAAATATTTATCATCATTTAAAAAATATTTGAGAAAAATCATGTCAGTAAGGACAGAGCTTCATTTGCTATGCACTGCATATATTTATGTTTATTTATGTCAGTGTTAGTAGGTGGGAAGATGATCAATCATGCTGTTCTACAATTTGCTGGACAGTAAAAAAGTGTTTATTCAGCTAGTTCAACTACAGAAGGTCATTTAGTGCTCCCCCAAAATTCAGCAAACAACCTCTTCCCTTCTTCCCCTCACTTCCCAAAAAAAATCTGAAGGCTCTAAAATAGGATTTGTGTAGAATTTACATGCTCAAATCACACACTGCAGCCCTAAAATGTTTTTTCTTGCCTACTAAATACTTCCAGAGACAGGTAACCTCCCCACCACTCACTTTCTTTAAAAGTTACAGCTTTCAAATGACCAAAGAGTTTTTGTATACTTAGAATCAGACAGCTATCCATTCTGTTACAACTCAAGAAGTTCCAGGTTCAGATCCAAAGAGCCCTCTAGCAGCCTGTGTCCAACCACAGAGTAGCAGGCCTTTAGAGATGTGACTAAGAACCAGGGTGCAAAGTGCCCCTTTCCTGTTCCTGAACCTCCAAGGTCTGACAGGTAAGGGCTTCCTATGCACAGCACTACACTTAGATTTCTTTACTTCTTTAAGTGGGGGGAAGAAATACAATCACCAATAGGTGGACATCTATCCATCAGAGACTTCTCTTTTCTCAGGCTATCTGTGCTTTTGGTTTCCGAAATATACCATAATAGAGAACTTAAAAACTGAATTATGAATTAAACACATACCCCATTTGGTAATTTGAGGAATCTAATGTGGAGTTTGAATAGATGACTGAAATGCATCTGGAGAGCAGATTAGTAACCAAGGTGTCTACAGAACAATTAGCATTCTGCAAAATAACTTGCAGGACAACACGCAGATCAATTAATATCCAAGGATGACAAGTAAAGATAAACACTGTGATAAGACCTGAAGTATTAAGAGCACGTGGAGTACATATGGGCTCTTAGCAATAAAATAACTAACTGTTTAACAGTACCAAAAATACATCCTAAAAATAAACATACTTGATATGGGTAAAAGGGAACTTCATATTACACTGACAGTTGAGCAGCTAGCCCTTGCATTGTGCTGTCTGGTCACTGGTACAGAGCAAAATCTTTTCTACCTTCCATTCAGTCCTGCACATGGAAAACAGCAAAATAAACCCACTGCAAAGTTCAACTGCACACCTGATGCTCTGAACACTCCAGGAAGACATGGGGCTGGAAAAGACACTAGAAGAGCCTGCTGAAGCAACAGAAGCCGCAGAGCTATGCCTACCCTACTGACTATGTGGACTAAAATGCAAACATCTGCAGAGCAAAACAGTTCAGTATTGAGGCCCCAACAGCTGCAGTGCAGAAAGTCCTACTTTAGACTACGCTTAGGGTAACTCCGTGCATTGACAGACAGTAAGATACTACTCCCCTTGGTTACCTCTTCAGCACATCTTCAGACTTTGTCCCACCTGAAAGAAAACCAAAGCATGTACTCCAAGATTGCTTCACAATGCAAAGCAAAGCATAGTAAATGGGACAACTGGGAAATTTCCTTCAAAGCCTCACACACCTAATCTGAACTAAAATGCAATTTGGGCCAGGGTCCAAGGAATACTTCCAGCAGTCAGTGGAGAACACAGTTTCCGGGAAGGCCATAAGCAGAGGCTAAAACTTTCAAGACAAGGTTATAACACCCCAGGGTACCACAGCAAAACATTCATGTTCAGCTCATAAAAGGCTAAAGCAAAACACAAATGAAATTGTCCTTCTTAACCACCACTTAACTTTTTCTATTCCAATCGAAAAGGCAACTTGGTGAAATTTCATACTCTACCTGTGCTCCTGAACTATCAAGGCTACCTTGAGGAACAGGGGAGCAAACCAAACTCCTGGCTGCCAAATATTTATTGGAGTCACAAGCTACAGACACAAAATTCACCCTAAAGCAGGAGGGACAAAATCTGCAGAGTGCTATAACTCCATAATTCCTTGATTTGCATGTATTCCTCAGTTTTGTCACTCTTGGTACAGACAACAAACCCTTCCAATTTCTGCCAAGATGTTACACAGATGTTTACCTCCAATTCTGGTGCTATTTAAAATTAAAAGACTAGTAACCTGAAGAGTACAAGAAAATAGTCTCCTACATTCCCCGACAGACTCAAGGCATCAGAGTAGCCAAAACACAGAGCAATGAGCTGATGTAGCATTTGATGCCTCAAGCTTCCCCTGGCTGCAGTCAATATCAGCTTCCTATCCTCGCTCTAATTCCTTTTCCTAGCAATGAGACACCACTATACAAAACTCAGATGGGGAAGGAAACCTGGTACTCAAAATAGTTACGTCAAGAGAAGCAAAGAGAACAGTGTCTAAGAGACTTCTTAAAACTACTGCTCAAGCCTGTTCTCTGCCTCACAGCAAGCTCTGCATTTTCCACCCATCAGTTCATACCAATTACAAGTCAGGAAATTGCTGCCTCCTTAAACCATATAAAGTTTCCAAATTTAACATACTGAACATCAGTGTTGCAGCAGAATTGGGAAATCAGAGCTTCAAAAAACACTAGAACAGGCATTTTAGCTGTTACACGTATTACAAAAAGAAGCTTGACACATTGGCAGATAATAATTTCCCTTTAATTCATGTTGAATTTAAGAGCCTTCATTTAGCTTTGAACTGAAAGCTGATTTCTCAGAAGTTTCATAGATGCTTCCTCTAAAGCACAACATCAACTTTTCCACCTACAGTTTACATCTTAATTTTGAAAAGTCTGTGCTGTACATGAAACTTTTTCCCATAAGAACACCAGTGCAAAGCCTAGGGTGGACTTTCAGCAAAAATTTTGACCAGTGCCCCTACTTTGTAGAACATCCACAGAAGAAGTATCAGTGACAGAATGACACCCAGATCTGTAATGTGTTCTCTGACTCTTAACAACAACAGTTAAATGGATTTATGGGAAAAAGCTGTAGAACTCTGTGGGTTTTGAGGTGTGGGTACAGTTACTTTCAACATCAATAGGAACATAAGCAAGAAGCCACAAAGCCAGAAAGGTTCTTCCAGCACACCTCTGGGAAATATGGGGGATGAGAGCACAGCAAGAAAATGTCAGTCCCAACATGGATAATTAATCTCTTAAATTACTTGGCCAAGGTTAGAAAACTTTCGCTTTCCATGTTACTTTCCCCTCAACTGGCAATGATATGGACTGAACTATCCTCACAGCTGTTCTTTCTGGGCTGAGTTTAAGGACATCAGGACTACCTGGATAAACTTACATTACAATTTCCTGTAACATGACTACCCTGCCAGCAACGTAGTTGTTTGCCACTATCATCTCACAAAGGAGCCTCCAACAGAAGCTCCAATGCTAGTAGGCTCAGATAACTGGGGTTTAAAAAACAAACAAACAAAAAACAAACAAACAAAACCCAAAACACCAAAACCAAACCAAAAAAAAAAAACCAGAAAAAAAACCAAAAAAACCCAAAGCCTACTCCAATAAATTTACAGTCCACAAAACAAATGACAGCCAAAGAGGCAAATGGAGAGGACAAGGCATTAGACTACGCTCTGGCTGAAAATTAGAGGCAATAATTCTGGTGTACCAGAAGCAGCTTCATCTCCATTGCTCTTAACCTAAGACTTCTGAAAAACATTAAGTTCTTATAGTATTTTTAATAGCAAAGTTTTTAATAGTAAGAGCTCCATAAGTATTTCATATTGGAGCATAAAATATCTACTTCCATAACTTTCTAAATACTTCAGTAATCACATTTTTTAAAGGCCTGACATGCATAGCAGTTACTGAAACAGTGGGCAGTTTTCCATACATAGCAACCTTTGTAATTCATCCTTGTAACGGCACTAAAAGTACAATTCCATACAATGTCTATCCCATATAGTCATTTTCTTCAGATTTCCTGTACTCGTAAATTCCTCCAAACACCACAAGAGTTCACATATAGGCATGATTCAGAGGCACCATTTCTCCTTTAGCCAATTCACAATACAAAATAAACAGTGGCCCATTGACTGTTTCCTTTTCATAGTCTTTTATAAACATCAAGTCTCCAATAAAACCACCAAGATGCCTATATTTCCAACATGATTTCAAATAAAAATAATTTACAGTAACATCAAAAAATATATTAAAGGGGAAAAAAAGCTGATGGCTGGTGCACTTTATTTGATACCAACATTACACTGCAAGCAGTGCTGACAGTACTGTCACTGCATGTGAGAATTCACAGAAATAAAAACACATACTGCCAATTCCAGGCCAAATCTATACCTTGAAAAGAAGTCAGGCTATGCAGCACAATGGCACAGAAAACTATTGTGAGTTAAATTCTACGCTGAAAAAAAAATCCCTCAAGACAAAACTGGCAGAAATCAACGCAAAGCTCCTTGGCTTGCAATACAGATCCTCCTTTTATTTGAGATGGTAGAGGAAAAGCTTTGGCTGAGGTCTCCAATCAGTGTGATTCACACACATGAACTACAAGCTGTATACTAATGTCAGCTGTGGACAATTCCACCCCAGTTCACTGTCTCTTTCCTTCCTCCAAGTATCTCTGAGCCAACAGCTGTCTTTCTTTGCTGTCTCTGAATAAATGCCATGGGTTGATGAGAAAATAGGTGAGTCAATTAACAGCAAAACAATGCAATATTCTACAACTAATCACATTATATTGTGAGATACATGTCATTTTTATGCATCAAGTTCTAAATACTCTAAAAAGGAAATTTAAAAATCTGATGGTATATATCTGGGCTTTTATATCAAGGATTTTATGACTAGAGACAGTCAGATTATGTTGGGACTTTTTTTGTATCAGGCTCTATCTAAGCACATACTGTGAATATAAAGTCTTTTGTTCAAGCTGTCAAACAAAGAAAAGGATCCTTTATTATTGCCTAACTTGAATATATTGAGAACATCATCCTGACATACAGCATTTGAAAGATTTTTTTTTTTTTTGTCATAGAAGTCACAAACTAGTATAGATAAATCTTTGTGGAACACTAATGTTATCTAGTCTAGGCTAAGAAACACCAATGAGTAGGTGCAGAGTTGCTTTAAGATGAAGCTTGAAAGACAGTAGCACAGATTTTGAAGTGTTGTGTACTAAATATTGTTGTGGTATATTAAATACTGTATATGTATATAATTGTGGAATGTTTCCCAAGAACTATAATAAATCAAAAAAAATCAGATTGCAGTTCTGCTTAAGCCACCAGCTACAGATCAATACTGTCAAAACCAAAATGCAATTAGACAACATTATCTTCCTTCTGTCACAAGGCACATGGATAAAAAGGTATAAAATATTATTTCTTATAGAAGGGATATTACACACAGAGAACTCTAAAGGGAATAAAAATGCATGCAGCCCCAAAGCAATTGCTCTGAAAACTGCAATGAGTAACTCTACAGGGAAGCTTGAAGCTTCTAGAAACAAAAGGAGAGAGAAAAGATAGTCTTTACGGTAACAGAGCTCAAAACAGTACATCCATTCATTATGGATGAGCACCTGGATGCCAGAATTTTATGTTTGGTTAAAGCAGATATTTTTTCTGCCTCTCTTGCTCCCTGCATTCTCCTTCATAATTTTCCACAATACTGCTCAATGTTTACTCGTATTCCAGGTCTCCACTCTCGCATTTAGTAGTCTACATAATCTCAAATATATATATCTAATGTTATTGTTTCTTCCTTACCCCCAGTGCTCTTCAAGAATTAAAAGTTGACCACCGAATTAAGCTCATACTTTTCCCCAAGCACTCTGCATCAGCAGTTGCAAAACCAAAAACTGTTTAAAAACTATTAAACTTAGTTCAGCCACTTTTCCAATTTCTACCATTCATCGCTGTTCTAGCACCAAAAGTTACACTGTTTTACTTCATCCAGAAAAGGCCATATTCTAAGAAAGTGAGAAATAACAGAGAACAGTTTACAAAATTTGTTATTTCATCTCTAATTTGCCTGTCATAATCAAAAACAGACTCACAAATTCTAAATTTCATAGACTTATACCATGGTTTAAGTTGGAAGGGACCTTCAAGGTCATCTAGTCCAACCCCGGGGCAATGGACAGGGACAGCTTCAACTAGATAAGGTTGCTCAGAGCCCCATCCAGCCTGACCTTGAATGTTTCCAAGAGGCAGGGTATCCACCACCTCTCTGCACAACCTGTCCCTGTGTTTCAATTACCTTCACTGTAAAAAATTTCTTCCTTGTATCTAGTCAGATCCAATAATTTCCACCAGCTCCACAAAATCTGAATTCAATGGCAAAGGAAATCATTTAAGCACAGAACACCTTCTGACTGTTAGTATTGGTGACTTACTTCCTGCCCTTCCTTTTGAACTTGGCCTCACTAATCAATTCCCTCTCCTCAGCAATTCACAGGCATTCTTACGTCCCAGCTTCTCCCCTTTCTCTCCCTCTTCCCTTCCCACATCCTTCACACCTCAGCTAGCATTTGCTTCTCTGGTCTCCTTTCTTTTCCAAAAACAGACGAAATAAAGCCTTTTAGCTACTTCACTTCTACTTGCACTTCATCTGGCTTACAGATACAAATACTGAGCTCTTGCCCGTTTCCTAGCTTCAATATTGCTTTCCTAAGTCTGTTTTTGGTATCAAAGTATATAAGCAAAACAATTTAAATAATTTTGTGCAGTGGCAGCTGTAGTTGGATCCTGCCACTTCCTATGGAAGGCAAAAAAATTATTAAATATCAAGTGTAAAAATCTACAAACCCTTTTTTCTTCTTTTTTCCCCTGGAAACTATTTCAATCACACTTTGTCCTATTGACTCTCAATTTCAAAACATCCTGTAATTGCTGACATTCCCAAAATGGCACCAAATTCTGTTAAGAAAAAAAAAAAAAAATCAGAAAGCTTGTCAGGCTCAGAGTACTGCATGAAGTAAACTTCTCTACAGAAAGAGGTTCCCAAGCTGAACTAGATCAAAGCCACATGTCCCTGCAATAACCCCAGAGGAGGTACTTTCTCTGATACCAAGTCATACTGGCAGCTTTGCAGCAGTGTAACATTTTGCACTGCAAGTCACCACCTTCCGACAGAGCACTGCCCTGAAACAAAGACTGCCCCTGCTCCCTACACATATTACAGTCCTTGCACTACAGACTTGCTGCTGTGAATTGTTCCACTGTGTGAAAATTAGAGGACCATCCCTTAACTGTCACAGAAACACAAGAAAGACACTGTCTGCAAGCAAAGGTCTCAGGTATCCCTGTGAGGAACTGGAAATTATATACATTCATAGACATATATAGATGGGTTCCTTCAAATCCAACAAAAAACCAAAAAAATTCAAATCAAACCAAACAAAAAAGGCAACCCAGCAGGTTGTTATTCTAATAACTCATTTGGTTTTGTTGAGCTATTTGCCCTTTCATGGCCTGCAAGCCTCTGTTACAGAAGATGAGAAGATATAACACATTTCCCTCAAAACAGCAGCCATGCCTTCTGCATGTGAAGAACAAAGCCTTGAAACACCAAGATCTCCACAACAGTCATTTATAAGTGATCCACACTGGGTTTGCAACAGGGTGCAAACACCTGACAACTCAGAGAAACCACCTCTGAAACAGACCTATGCCAACACATCATGGCAGTGGGACAGTCAATGCACCCACCACATTCAACCTGTTAGGGAAGCTTCCAAACAGAACAAAGGTAGCAATTTTGACAAGCTTAGTCTTGGAGCTGCTCAAATTCCATCACCAGGGAAAAAGAATGAAACAATGAAATACCAAGCAGGCAACCACCCTACACCATGGGGGGGTATGGTTAGAAGACGATGAAAAGTTTAGATGACTTGCTCAAAAATCCAACATTCTATAAACAAAGCAGTGTAGGAGTATTTCAAAAGTCCCTGTTTCCCCATCCTCAACCATCCACCAGTACTTTTACAGAATTTTTTTTTTCAAAATTATCAACAGCTGAGGAGTATTACAGGAAGAAAAACAACAATTAGGAGTTCTTTGATTTTCATATAGAAGCTGACAAAACAATCTGTCTGCTATGCATTGAAAAGATTTACATGAACACATGAAAGGAATTAACATAAAAATCTCACCAACATAGGTATATTTTCCTTACTGCTAGTTTCCACAAGCTTCTCAAAACACTGAGTGCTAACAAAAATATCACAAGAACCCACAAATCACAAGCACAGAATAAGAAAAAAAAAATTAGAAGGAAAAACCCAGAAGCAGTTCCGGGCATAACCAAGATGGCCCATCTAGAAAGAGTAGCTTTTCTTAGTCCACAGTTTCTTTTTATGCATCTACACATAGATAGACTTCTGGGGTGGGGGGGGAAGGAAAAATCAGTAGGAATATACAGCATGGTTTGATGGAAAGGGTTCTGCCATGGCTGTGCCAGATGCCTTGAAGTCACCACCCTGTGTATTCTCCCACGAACACCAATCCTACAATGCTACATGACAGGATCTCAAATCAATAACCCGATTTCTTTCAGCTTCTGGGTCCTCTGTCTGTAAAAACATAGATAGTAACAATTGCTCCATAGGGGCCTCGTTAGGCTTAATTAACACCTTTGTGAGATCCTCAGAGGAAAAAATTGCTGTAATTACACAGGTTGAACTGCTTCTTGCATAAGAAACCTTATATTAACCCTTTCATAAGTTGACCTTTTTAGACTCTCTTCCATATAAAACACTATCACCTGCTGAAGTCGCCACTTAAATCTAATTTCAAAAGCAGATAAAGCCCATCGTCTTTGCTATTTGAACAAACCCAATACTGGAATCTTTTTTTTTTTTTTAATCATTATTCCCCACCTTCTTTCGCATATGCACTTCAGTATTTTCACATCTACAAAACTCCTTTCATCCTGGCTCTGAGCTCCTGGAAGTGTTTCAAGTGTAAGAATTACTCCTCAAGCACACAGGACAGCAGGTAGAGCTGCACAGGAGGATGCTGGAAGAAGTCAGTAAGGAGAAGACCAAAGACACTGTAAGGAGGTTCCACAGCCCTTTAATTCTACTTTGATGTCCCCTTCAGCAAGGCAGTTATGAATGAGACAACACCCTATCAAGTACCAAATGTAGTTGGAGGCCTGGCTGGATTGCATTCACATGGGAACAGCAGCAACCACCCACTGCAAAAAAGTCCAATCTCCTCTAGCATGCAGATCCACAGAAGAGCCTCTTGCACGTCCAGCCTGAGTGGAACGCAGCACGGTCAATGCACCTTCACGAGTCCACATACTTCAAGCTACAAAACTTTAAAATTTTGCATACAGGCTCACTGCCTTGTCCAGCCTGAGCCCATGAAATCTCACTGCCTGCAGCAGCCTCTCCTCGCTGTTCACCAGAGCCTCCTCAGGCCAGAAATTAAAGCTGCAGACCAGTATCTGTATTGACTACAACCACATGGGAAGGGGAAGGAGGAGCAGAGTGGGACTCCAATGACAGCACCTGCTAGAAACTGAGCTCAGGGAAAGGTCTAGCTATTGTCATGCTCTCCAGAAGGGGTTCAGAAAAGCAGGTGTTCCAGAAAGGATTAGGGATTTACCATTTTTATATAAATCCACACACAAAAGACAGAACATCTTTCATGCGTGATCATGTTGCAGACCCCAGCACTGCAGATCACCAGATGCAGGTTCTGCTTCCAGCTCCTGCAGCTGAGCATTCTACACATTTTCTGCAAGCATGTAAAAAAAGTGCATTAAAGCCCGCTATCTTCTGTAGCATGCACTAACTACAAATAAAAACACTGCTAGAAAATAGTTCTTATTAGCACACAGCTTCATAATAACTAATCTCCATTTTCCTCATGAGTTACAATCAAATAGTATTGCTGCAGTAGTGAATCTTGCTATGAATTTTACTCTATGTCTATACATCCACACAGCTTGTTTTACCATAGCAAAATAAGCATTTCTATTCAGCTTCCCACATAGATTCTGTCCAGCAGCATCCCCTGTTGCTGAAATTGTTTGAGCAGATTGTCTTTAATGTAGTACTTACTTGTTATTTCAATGTATGTAAACAACAACCTCTACAAACACCTTTTTTTCCTCCCTTCAAATATCTCCTACAAATGCAACAGAAAATAGCTGAGCTGCTTTTCCCTCCCACACCCTATTCAGCTCCTTTTTACTTTACCTCAACTGGACAGCTTGAGAAGAACTGTGGTAAAATATGTAGATCAAACAGATGGCATTTGCTGCTCTTTTATCAGTCCTGCTGCTCAGTGGTTTTAAAAAGCCATGATAATGTGTTACTTGAATAATCTCTGATAATCCTGGGTTCCACTACAACTTTTTCCTATCCATTTTGAAAGTGGAATTATTGTATTTACAGGAAGTATCAAAACTTTCCACCAGAACAGAAACAGTGTATTATAACAAGATACCTGAAATAACTGACTTTTGTTCCTTGTTTTCTCTTCAACAAGCAAAATCCTCTTTCAACAGATCTAAAGAACAGCTGAACTCTGCACTTCCATTCTGGAGCAGTGGGGCAGGATGGTTTGGTTCTTTTTTTATGCTTCTCTTTACACTATCCACCCTCACTCTAGAGTGTGTTCATAGCTCCTTCCCGCAACCAGAACTTCTCTCTTCCCAGAATTATATCTGACCATTATTTCCTTAATATATCAATAAATAACAAAAAAAGCTGTTTAGACATATATATATATATATACACACACATACATCTTTGGGTGGTGTGCACATACATATATATGCACACACATCCTGCCATCCTCTTGAAAACATGTCCTTCCTTGTCACTCACTGAAAATTGTTTATCTGACTTTTATTCCTCTTCCTTTTGTAAGACAAGTAGCAAGGTTAAATGATAGAACCATTGTTATTTGGTTACAAAACAATATAAAAACTAAACCAAAAAAAAGTTAAATGGATTTTACTCTGAAATATCACTATTTGATAAGGTTTGCTAGAATCTCCATTAACCAGTGTTCAAATTGCAATTTAGGCAGCAGCCATTTCTAAGCAAGCTGTTCCTTAGTGATGGAAGATATGCAAATAACTTTCATCATGTTATTTACTAGAGGCTCTACATTTCAACACATATCTGCTTCCAAACAATAAGCTCTCACCAAGTTAGTGTTCCATCAAATCTGTCAATTGCAACTCATTTGCTGCTACAGGACAAGCTGACACACTGCATAAAGGTCAAGTGGAAAAATGTCCCTTCCGCTACATCAATGTCTAAATTGGTAAAGGTCACTCCATTCAATAATTGCTACTACAGAAAATAACTTTGTTGTAATTTGCATGATAGAGGGAAGAAAAAAATCAGTTTAAGTACTACATTTTTTTCCAAGACATGACAAACCAACATTACTGTCATTTCATGATTGGAGTTCAAGGGGCTTTAGAGTCTTTAATTAAAACCCCAAGGATTGTAGTATGGCAAGTGATGATACAGCCATTTTATGGACAAGCTCACCTGAAGCAGACAGAAGTAGGTAGCCTAAAGTTAAACTAACAAAAAGCAAATATGATCATGCAGTCTAAAAAAACACCAAAAAAAGGAAATCTGTTTTGGGTTTGGTAGGGGGGTTTTTTTGTTGATTTCTTTTTTCTTTTTTTCTTCTTCCTTTCAGCCCCCTATTCCTGTAGAAAAATTCCTTCTCTGTCACCAGAACTTTTTTCTTTTTCCTCACAAAGTATCACTCTATCATTTGTGACAACAGAGCTTGTTGTAAAATATAAAATAAATGTATACAAATACAGAAATTAGCGTAAGACCACTTAAATGCTAGAGCTGAAATCCTAAGGCTAAATGACCAACAACCCAGCTTACACAGATATATATGACTCTTGTTACCTAAGGAAGCGTGGGGAGCCTGGGGTTGTGTTGTGATAGAAGAGAAGGGAAAGGAAGATGTTCAGGCTCACCTCATCTCACTACATCAATCCAAGTGCAATTCACATACAACTTTGTGTATTCTCAGCTTTCATTACTAACAAAAGATTAAAAACTGAACACTATCATGTAAGATTCAGATCCTGTATCATGAAGACTAGTTTGGAAGAAATTTTGCAGTGACTGGCAAGAGTTGCAGAAATATTTTACACACTGGACTCTAAAATCAGAAACAATACAGCAGGCAATCAGTGCTCTGATTGTAAGCACCAGGCTTCTGGAGTTGCTGCAAAGCTGCTTAGGTCTTACTAGACTTCCCAGATGCTAGCTGAATATAACTGCCTGCATCCTAAGTAAGCTTTAGATTAAATCAAGAAGAAACAACTTTCTGATAAAGAAACAGAAAGTTAGCCAGTGACAGCAACAAATCTGTCCCTAAGATACAGAATAAACATTACTACCTGTATGTATCCAGAATGAGGCTAATGGAAACTATATCATCACTAATAACAAAATCAGGCCATCCTGTCATTAAGTACTCTAAGAGATACAGTATCAGGTAACTGAAGCCACATACCTCTCATTCAAAGTATTTTTGCTCCATTAAGAAAAATTTAGCATAGGAGAGTAACATGCACCTTTCTTCATGGGTTTTTACTTCCACAGGGAAGAGGAGGCCGGGAAGCTGGCCAAGGGACAGAGTAGCATTCTTCAGACCTCTTCACTGCCATTTCAGCTGCCACATGCAAGAATGGGAGTGATGTTTGTTTTACCCACTGGCAGGTTTCAATTGTGCAGTAGCAGACAGAAAATATAATTTTCAAGTATTTTAGGTTAACAAAACACTGTGTGCGATGAATGTCCCTCGAGATGTGGATGCTTTAACTGTAACTACATTGACACCATACAATATTCTGGAGAACAACCCTCCCCATTCTGGAAAATGTTATTTGTTTACTTGGAAGCTTCATCAAATAGACACATTACTGTGTAAATAAAATTTGCCCTTGGCCAGTTGTCTCCTATCAGAAGAGGTGCAAGCTTAAAGTTATATAATCTAAAGAAGCTAATATCCACTGAAGCCAGTGGGATTCTCAGGCGTGAGGTCTCTTGGCAGGCTGGAGTGGTTACATGACCCTAAGTTGTGGGGGGGAAAAAAATTGTTTTATAAAGGACTAGAAAGAAAAGTTTACAAATGTCACCTTACACCTTTCCCAGCAAAAGAAGTACATAAAACAAAACAAGGGCATATTTACATCAGAAGAAGAAACAAAACCAGTCTTGAAGTGACAAGAATTGCCAGACTAGATCAGACCCAGGTCCATCAAGCACAGGATCCTGCCTGCAGCAGGGGCAACTGGATGTTTCAGCACTTCAAAGGACAGAGACAAAGGCCTGCTGGGGCAGCCTGCCACCCTCTGCAATGCAGCACACACCTCTGGTGCTAGGAAATCCTGCTGATCTCTTCAGCAGGCTTCAGGAATTACAACACTTTATATTTAAT
The DNA here is from genome assembly GCA_013400415.1 of Scytalopus superciliaris. Taxonomy (NCBI): domain Eukaryota; kingdom Metazoa; phylum Chordata; class Aves; order Passeriformes; family Rhinocryptidae; genus Scytalopus; species Scytalopus superciliaris. Next base: position 202,975 of record VXBX01009475.1, read on the forward strand.
GCCATTATGCTATGATGAATGTTAAGAAATAAGCCCTCAGACAAAATTCCCTCATGCGAACTTTCCCCAAAAAATTGCAGAAATACTTTAAGTAGAAGGTAAAATCAAGTACAATAGGCAGAGTGTCAAATACATGAAAGAATATAATAAAAAATGCAACAATGTATTTGCATAAAGTTTCAAAGAAAGTAGAACTCTGAATGTTATTCTTTCAGAACACTCCTATGGAATACTTCCCTCTGTACAATTGCTTTGTCTCCTACATTATATTCCTAAGTTTCACTGATGATCAAAAGCCTGCATTATTTTTTCAAACAAATTCTACAGAAGTTCTCCCTGATGCCACAAAATTTGCACTGTCATCACTCCAACTTATATTCACTTTCTTCTTCCACTATTATTAAACAAGAGAATAAGCAGAAACTTTTTCTTTAAAGTGAAAAATAAATTCTGTTATAAGCAGCACAATATCTCTTGTTCAATTCAGGCATTCCTGGTCAACCCATTCAGTTCCATAAATCTTCCTCTGGGAACCAAACAAACCATTATTTGTCCTTGTACTTAACCCAACTCTTTAAATTACTTAATTTCTAAGGAAAAGATTAAGATACCCTCTAGCACTATGGCTTCTTCTCCTTTCTTAGGTAGGCTTGATTTTCTTCATGTATAAACAAAACTTTGGCTTATTTACCTAAGTCCATTTATAATTAGCCCTAGCTGTGAAACCAGTACAGATATCCTCAAATTCTGGCAAAAAGGATTGAAACAGGATTACAATCTCGTTGGTGGCTGGTCAGGAGGTTCTCATCAGGGCAGTGTGTGAAGTTCACCCAAGATGGTAAGGACAAGGTATGACTGCTGCTGAATCCCCAGACCTGCAGCCTGCCAGCAGTCACACAGCACTATGGAAGCAATCAGACTACCAGCAGCTTTAGCACCAGACAGCAACTTGGAAAGAAAGAAACAAAGATATGCATTCTCAATACTAAAGGTAGCCTGGGAATTCCCTAGAGATACTGGGGGCAGCAAGACTCACTGCAATGGATTAATACAGAGAAGGAAAAGGGAAATACAGAACAGTGATGCAAATGATTAAGATGCAAATATTGACAGCTGCAGCAGAAAGTATGGCAGAAAGCATCAAAGAGTCTAACTGCAGGCAGTGGGCAGAGAGGTCTCAAGGAATGTGATGTGAGCTGAGACTGGGAAATAACAGAAAGCAGCAAGAAAGCTAGAAGAGTAGAGTATTTGAGGTCAGGCATTTAATGCATCCTCTAGCATCTCTTGAAAAACAGAAAGCCAAAAGTACATGACTGAATGCAAGTATTTAGCTAAAAAATAAAATCCCCAAACCACAAAAAAAAATCCCACTGCTCTTCCAAAATGGGAAGCTCTGACAAACGAAGGACAAAAGGTATAGGCAGAGACCAAGCCAGGAGGACAAGCCAGTTCTCTTACTGCCAACAGACCAGGACAGCAAAGGGTAACTTGAATCCACTCTCTTCTTGTTACACCTTTTTGGCAGAATTCTGCTGTGATCACACATTGAAGCCTGAAGCTTAAGGAAGGAACAACTTTGTTAGGAGCAAAGGATGGCCTTCCAGAATCTAACCAAAACCACTCACAGCCAGCAGAAAAACAATACATGGAAACACATACAACCACCTCCCAAATCCTTTTTATTAGTTTCCAGAAAGCACAAATTCAAACCACCAGCATCTAATTTTGATGCAAGTAGATACATTGCATGAGTCTCCCTCCTGTACTAAATAGTACACTGGCTTGAACTCCAGCTTCTTTTATACAAGAGCTTTTGCTCCTCAGGCTCCTGGAGGGCTGCTGCAAATAGAGCAATGCAGGGAAACACCACCTGCTAAGAAAAGGTCATTAGCTTTCCAGTGTGGTAAAAACTCATTGAGACAAAGGGACAAGAAAAATGCACCTAGTTATCATGTCCCTAATCTTCATTTCAGGGAGGCATCAGAGTGACTATATCGCACCAGATTGGAGTGTGCAGCCCAGAGGACAGACACAACCACAAAAATGCATCACAGCAGCAGGCTGGTAACATCCGCTACCATCCCCAGAAGATCACAATTAACTGCTGAGGAGCAAATTCAAGTCCTGCTCACCAGGTGACAGGCAGAAACAGAGAAGCACAGGCTAATGAAACCTGCTGGCTGAGTAAATACATAAGAAGGGCACAGGAAAGGAAGAACCTTTAATTCAGGGGAGGAGACGAGACACTTGTCAAGCGCCCTCCAAAAACATGAAGTATAGGGAAGCAAAGTTACTGCTAGAGATTTCCTAATGTTATAAGATTAGGGCACAGGAACAAATGACATCAGAGTGGGAGACATAGGAAAGCAAGTTTCTTGTCTTACAGTAACTAAAGTTCCTCATACAGTCCTGTGCACGCAAGATGCACTGCTCTCTGAGCACAGCTTCCAGACCGGAAAGACTGCAAATCTTCATTTCTAAAACAGCATCTGCTGGGGCTGAATTTGCACAGTAGGAGCCCTGGCAACTCCTCATGACCAAAGTTAAGGCAGTAAAGAAATAGCTGTTTGATAGCCTTTTTGCCAGAAGAGGTCCCAAGCAGAGTATTTGTGAATGAACAAGTGCAAAACACCAGTGTACAGAATCCACCCAGAGACAACAGTTCTGACAGATCCGTATTTCCTGCTGGGGTCATCCTGCTAATGAGCACTTTCTCCTTCCCTATAGTCATTCCCACAAATTTCAGTAACAAGCAGCTGCCCATGCTTGGAAGCAGTTGGGCAGTAACAGAAGAGGACATTTAAATAGTGCCCAAAAACCAAACATGGCAAGAACATCACCTGCACAAAGACTACACACAGGCAATACAGCACTGAACACATTATAATACTGCTAAACATATCCCAAATCCACACGATGTTTCTCAAACAGGTATTTGAGGCCAAACTGGCCTCCTTACCAGTAGAAGGAAGCAGAATCACAGACTACCAGGTTGGAAGGTACCTCAAGAATCACCTGGTCCAGCCTCTCCTGGTGATGCATAGTCCAGACAAGATGGTCCAGCACCCTGACTAGCTGAACTTTAGAGGTATCCAACATTGGGAAATCCACCACTCGCTTAAGGAGATTATTCCAATGACTACTGGGATCATTGTGAAAAATTTTCCTCTTATGTCCAACTGGAATTGACTCCTTGTAAAAAGGGAGCCTCCATCTTTGTAGACATCTTTCAAATACAGAAACACAGTGACAAGGTCTTCCCCACTAAGCTTTCTTTCTTCAAGACTAAAACCCAGTTCTCTCAGACTTTCCTCACATGGAAGGCTTCCCAGTCCTTTGGTCATCTTTGGGCCCCTTGCCTGGACCCTCTCCAGCCTGCCCACATCTTTTTTGTATAGCAGGGGCCAAAACTGAACACAGTATTCTACGTGTGGCCTGACAAGTGCTGAGTGGAGTTGGAAAAAGTTGTAAAGCAGAAGAACCATGAACTTTGTGGGAACTGGCAATGCTGAAACATTCATTCAACTTTTTTACCTTATCCTGAGCTCATAAGAACACTTTTTGACTGGAAATAAGCACTGCACCAGCTTCATCCTAATGTTCAAAAGAAGTCTGCAACAGTTAAATCTTAGCTGAGCAGAACATCAACATCAAGGAGGATCCAATCTCTCTGTATTTCCCTATTACAAGTTGATTTGGATTGGTGCTTTAAACCCCTTTGCATAGAAGGGACAATTGGTAATTTTTGTGACTTTTAACTGACCACAGTATCATCTGTCTACTTGCCCGGAAACAGAGATGATAGACTTGAGTGCTATATATCATTTCAAAAAAGACCTCCAACTGTCAAGTCAATTGGCCTGTAGATGAGAACTGGGAAAAAGGGAGGGGGGG
>VXBX01009475.1:206921-229271 GCA_013400415.1 Scytalopus superciliaris
TCTAGTATTTCACACTGTTTTCTTGATTTTTTCCAAATGTTATCCAGTCTACTTTGGTAATGGTAACCTTTCTGCTTGCTGATCGGGCCTGTATAAATGCTTTCTTTGCTTTTCCAAGGGTACTTAAAAAAATTCTGCAGCACAGGTAACATTTAGCAGCATTTCTTTTAGGTAGGCATTGGAGATATTAGAAACAAATGTGTGCTGTTACACTACATGACAGATAAATCTTGAATATTAAAAATGGACTTGGGTAATTATAGGCAGACATGAAATGTAACTTTGTAGCAGATGGGGGAAAATAAAATAAGACTGTATAAAAACACACATGAAAGAAGACATTCCTTAGAACTAGTAAGCATCAGCTATACATACCTGAACAGCCAACCACCCAAACAAGTCTTTAGATCTTCCTACAGATAAAGCAATGTGAACCCTACAGGCCTTACATGAAAGAAATGTTTAAAACCCTCGTCAATCATGTCTAAGAACATGCCAGCTTCTAGGATCCCTGTTCCAGGAGTGGGGAAGGCACACAAGCCACTGACCTGCACACAGCTCTTACAGGAAGAATGAACTTGGGTAAGCATAGAGAAGGCCAGGCAGCACACTGAACTCCAGAGAGGGAACTGGAAGAACAGAAGTTCACTTTTCTAACAGAAACAGAGGAAAGCTTGCCTCTTAGGGAAGGGAGAGCCAGTAAAGTGTTTAGAAGCGAGGAGGGTACACTTCCCTGAAGAACTAATTTTCCATCCCTCCTAACTTCTGAAATCAAAATTGATTTTGTAAGCAAACATTCAGCTCATTATTAGCTGTTCTTAACAGCATTCAATCTAAACAATAATTAGAGGCATTCACAAGGAAGTTTCTATTAAGGAATTATAGGCAATAAAATTAAAGCAGGGAAAAAAGGGCTTCTGCACAAATTAAAAGTAGATACAGCATGCAAGGCAGACTTGTCCCCTAACTCCAGAGAGACAGGAGAAACTACACTGTTGCTGGCACACAGGGGAGACCAGGAGATGAGGCTGACACCACTAACAGCACAGTCCCTACAGGAGCATATAGGGAGGTATGAGAAACCTCTCAGCACAAGTCTGTTAAAGCTTGCTTCCTTAAAGCTACAGCCCAGGGGATGTTTGTCCAGCAGAACCAGAGGCCTACAGCATTATCCCTCTGAATTACTCCAGCCCTCCCATGACCTATGTATCCTGCAGCCACTACAGAATGAGCTCTGGCTTGAAAGGGAACTGAATTCATCTATTTTAATCTGAGCAAAAGCAGCATTTTTCAGGACACTTCAACAAGCCAAAAAAACTTTGTTTCGCATTCTTCGACATAAAAAATAATTTTTTTCCTGCATTCAACAAACAAGTGTGTCACAAGTAAAGAGAGTAAAATACAGCTCAGCTGCTTTGCTGCCCACACTGTTCCCAAGTAACTCCCATCTGCTTGCACTGGGGAGGCATTAGCCATTCACACACAGACATGCAAGCTTGCCTTCTCCTGGCTTGATTGAAAAGGAAAGGGCTTTTTTTCCTTTTTTTTTTCAGAGAAGTAACAGCAATGGAATAGTTTTACCGAGCATGTAAGGCTGCCAATACATATTCAGCCTCAATGGGTCAGTCAATACACCTATAAGTAAGAAGAATAACCGTTTTGAAAGCAGGAGGAGGACACAGGAAAATGCTCCTTGTATACAGTAACAGAGAGATTCACTCAACAAGCAAAGTGGCACCAGTGCCTGGCATGGGGAGTGAAGATTATTTGTTTCTCTGACAGATTCCTCTCCTCCTTCTTATTTGGAACCGCATGATTGTTTTCAAAAATATCCAAAAGAAGAAATGTAAGAGCCATGTAAATGAAATAAGAGAATCCTACTGAATCCATTGTATTCCTCTTTATATGCTCTTATATGGGAGTTACAGGTGGGAGAAAAAGCACCTGAGATGGGAAATACAAAACTGCACAAAACTCAGACTTATCTACAGGCAGACATGAACAGACCTGTGATGGCAGAATAATTATATCAGAAAGCTATTCTAGGAGCAGTGCTTCTGCAGGTACAGTGCTCTGAAACAGAATTAAATTTTAATTCTAGAGTTATTCTACTTTGGATTTTCATCTTCCTTTCCCCAAATATTTCTTCTTTTTCTCCTTCTCAGCATCTTCAGCTTTTCTTTGCCTCGAACATTTTGTCACTTTATACAATATTATGGAAAAAAAATTTTGTTTGGGTCTTGCTTTTTGGGTTTGGTTTCTTTTTTTGTTTGTTTGTTTTGTTTTACATACTTACATATCTTGAGTCCTCTTACCCTAGGTTCTGAGAGGCAGGTGACAGAATGATGAGAACCTCTTTGTTCAGAACACCAGAATAATGAGCCTACCTCCTGTGTGTTCTCATTCAGTGTAACTCAAGTACACCAGCTTTTCAGAATAAATCAGTTAGTACCTCCTCGTAACATGCCATCTGAAAGCTTCTTCAGGCAAGAGGCAGAAACTGAAATGTCTGCAATTTTGATATTGTAATTTCGGATCTTAGACCAGCACCTAGTCCAAGTTCAGGGCTGGATATTAGGATGGCATAAAAATATTATAAGTACAGTACATCAAATAAATCAGATATAAATACTCATTTACAAGCAGGTCTTATTGTTGAGACCGTTATCCCAAGCGTTTCAATATACAACACACTCCCTGATGCTTTGGTGCAATGCAACAGATTATTTGTATGGTGCCACAGCACATAGAAACCTAAAATGGTTTTGCTCTTTACTTTCACTGACTGAGCTTCTCAAGAAGCTGAATGAACCCTGGAGAGCTTTTAGCAATCCTAATGTTAAAGCCTTTTCTCCAAGATGTTATTTCTCCATTGAGTTATCATAAGCAGAGAGGCATGCCAAGGGGCACTTGGCAATGCCAGAGGCATACATGAATGAATACCCACAAATAAAACAGATCAGTAGTACATTCTGCAGTGACCTGGACAAAAAAAGGCTGTACGTGTTTGTGTGTATTCAGTTCTGACATCACATCTGAGTTATGCCTCCAGCTCGCAGCACTTCACCTTGCTTTCTATTCAACTTTGCCAAACATCAAACCAATTGAACTCAGTAATTTCATCTACTTTTTCATGCTTTAAAAAAAACTCTCGGTGATCATGAAGATGTCCCAGTCACTGCCCACTCTTCCAATCAAAACCTACCAGGAATCCTGACTAGTATTAGAGCAGTAGGATGATATCAACAACAGAAGTTCAAAATTCACATTACCTGACATCAGTTCGGATGCTCCCACAGCCAGGATTTGCTATAGACTCACTAAGTCTTTGTCCAACACATGCTATTGTACAAGAACACGAGAATTTGAAATTTCCCCACTTTGCCTTTTTGATTAAATATCATTACCACAACCCTATCACTGTAGTAAGCTCTAAATGTCCGTAAAACAGCATATTTACTACTTTACCTTCCATAGGCTAATGATAAGAAAGAAATGCACAAAAGCTTGCATACACCAAAGGTAGGGCAGTGAAACATTGGAGAGCACAGACACATCTGCACCACTATGAACACACCCACCATGGGCAGTTGGGCCTGGACATATGGACAGGAAAGAGAGCAGGGAAATCTGAAGCAAAAAGAGAAGTTAATTGACTTAAGGCAATCCTACTTTGCAGAGGAGTTTGGAAAGTAATGGAAGGGCTACAGAGGTTTCCAATAAAAACATCCTAGTAAGGAATTTGACGAGGCACCATCCAACAATCAGGAAGGAGTGTTATCAGCTGTCCACAGAGGACTCACACTGGAAGACTTTCATGTCTGCTTTCAAATGCTAGTCACATTCATTCAGCATCTTTTTAACCCCCAATTACACAAAATTTGCATTACTGTGACATCTAGAAGTTTCTACTCATATTCAGTCATTATTAAGCAGACAATAATTGAAAAGAGCAGGAGTCCCCCTTCCCTTAAAATTTTTATATCCTAAGTGTAAGACAAGGGCAGCAAAACCAATTTCTAGTTGTTGGCTGAATTAATAGCCATGCTGTCTCCAGTGGTCATATCACAAATGAAATGCAATTTTCTTCTCTGGAGTTAATATTTCTAAAGAGCAAGGGAAAGATATGTCTGTCCTGAATATAAAATTTGTTTTCAAGTGCAAAAGAAGCAGATGGGCTGGCTGGGTATCAGGAGAGCCATGTCACTCATTCAGTGGGTACTGTCCAGATAACACATCAACACTTCTCCCAAGTTACACCCATCAGACCCCTATGCTTCAAACAGCAATTCAGCAAATAAGATCTTAAATTACCCATAATTGCTTATTTTGTTCATATTTCTTCAATGCTTGTTTGTTTGTAAAAGACTAGCCAGGCTGTCTGGGAACAGCTTGGCTGCATCATGGACTGAGAAATAGGGCCCGACTATCATAGGAGGGGTGGCCAGCAGTGTCAGTTTTAGACAGCAGATGGCCAGGAGCAGAGAAAGCTTCCAAGCACACAGTATGCCAAAACTTCAGCAATTTTCATTTTGTCAAGCAGCTTCCAGAAACACTAGATGTAGCTGAACCTCTTCACAATGGCCAAGATTAAAATACAAGAGCATAGTAGAATCCCACAAAATACTACCACTTCCTAAAAATATTTAGGCTGCATAGTTTAAGCAAGACACTGCATGACTACAGCAGTTTCCTCTCCAGTACTGGCTAAGGAATCAAAAATGCGGAAAACATGGCTGCATTTTTAATGTGAGGGCATAAGCAGATCAACAGCAAGATCCTGTTCTACCTCAAAGACACACCTTGATGTGATGGAAACTGAACAACTGGGCTAAAATGAGGGTTCACATCAAAAGCATTTCAAGAAGCTGCTGAAGCTGCATGTACTTCATATGCAATGAGTAAGCACAATCATAGTACCCAGAAATGCATACCAGACATCCCTCTCATGAGCACTGGTAATTACAGTATTATTTTAGTATTAAAAAGTTTTTCCAGTTGTCTGACAGCAATATAAGAAAATCCATACCTTCAAATTGTGACTCCTCCTCAGTTTTGTGATTAAAAACAAAACAACAAAAAAAATAGCAACTGGATAAGTCTAAGATTCTAAGATTGCATAAAAAGAAACAGTGATACTGTTACTGCTGCTATTAGACAGAAGCCAATACAAAGCATTTGAACAACAGCAGCTTGGTCCACAGTTTCAGCTAGCACTAAATAATAAATGGATATAAGACTTCTGTCTTTTCATTTCAGCCTGGTATGTTAGAGAAACACAGACAAGGTATAAGAGTTGCAAGGCTTGTGCCACCTCTGTTTTGTTGCAAGGTAAAATTAAGTGTAACTTATACTTAACATAAGCATTTACAATCCTCAACCACACAAACTCTTTCGTGGCAGTTATCTGAATTTGTGAGAGTAAGACAAGATAAACAAGATTCATGCAACAAAGATCTGGCTTTGGGAATTTGTACAGGCCCTCTCCGCCATCCTCTTACAAGCTTCACTGGAAAGTTGTAAAGATGAAAATGAAACCCAAAAAGACTTACCCACAGATTTCAGGAAGCTTCTACAAACTTGTGACAAAACAAAGCTCTGATAGTACAGAATAACAGAAAGTCCTATTTCTTCCATCCACACCTAAGCCAATGCAAGTTCCAAGCTCCCAGTAAGTCTCCTGTGTCACAGAAGCTCTGCTCCTCCAGCATCCACTGCTTTTTATTAAGTCAGCTGCCTCAGATACAGAGCATCACTCAATATACAACTAAGGTTTAAGGATTTAACTTCCAAAGGTATATGCCACACTGAAACAAGTCCAATCCCAAAGTAACATGTTCTTCAAGAGTTATTTCCAGATACAGCTTCTCTCAAATTCACTGTCCTTCCTCAGAAAGAAGCCAACTTGCCTTCATTTCTGTCCTGTTATAGCAGCCATCTGTCAAGCAAGCATTTTAGTCCAAAATAATAGAAGCACAGTAAAGTAAGGATTCTATCCAATCCTCATCTACAAATAGCTCTTCCAGGAAAAAAAAAAAAAAAAGAAATTAAAAAACAAACAAACAAAAAAGACAACAAAAAGAACAACACACTGCCCACCTGCTTGAATATCGAATTAGTTCAAATGCTTAAGAGTTATGACTAGAAATAGTACTTTCAACTGGGAAAAATATTGCTCCAGTTTAAACTGCAAAAAGTAATCTGGAAAGATCAAACAGCTATACATTTTGCCAAGAGTTTGGAGTTCTTGCAAAATTCAGAATTTGCAAGTACCACTGTAAGAAGTGTCCAAGGCCTCCCTCTGAGTGCCACTTAACATTTTCAACCCAGGCACTACTTGACATGATACTCTGTTGTTTTCTCTTTCTGCAGTTGCCTTGAAACAAACAGCCGGTTCAAGTGCACTTATACTATAAACCTACAGGAGAGCAATAGCCACAAGGTCTTTTCTTTCCCTTCATACCCTTGAGATTAATGGAAAATGTGCAAAATGAGACTCAAATTCCTAAATAGCACAGAGTTCTGTCCTTGATGCCTTGCAGATCTTGAGCCATGGAAAGGACAATTGATACTAAGAGGTTTCAAAAAAAAAAAAAAAAGAAAACAGCATGCATTTTTCTGCAAAGCACACGAGTCCATGGCAGCTTACCAATTCCCATTGCTCATGCTCTGAGAACTCACCTGAAATACCTGAAGGCTCACTTGATGCTAAATACAGCATGGAATTTTATTGCTGAAATTGGATAAGTTTTGCTACAACAGGCATAAATGTTCTTGTGTTCTACCTGTCATGCTGGAGTGACGAGGAGTTACCTCGATCTGATGAATGACCTTCACTGAAGAACCCTAACTCTGAACACAATCTGATTGCACAGGGAAATGTGCATTCCCTACCAGTTGCAAGGAATGAATCTGAACACTCACATCCCGGCTTACAAGAATTTTCTTGCAAAAATAGTAATTTAAAAAAGCCAACCAAACAAAAAACCCCAGTAGCTGTGTAGAAACCCTTTTCTGAGTAACAAGATGGTACATGAACCACTAGTGGAGTTCAGCAGCAAGACCCAGTCCTGACAGTTACCAAACCATCTGCATCTTGCACCAAGCAAGGCTGAGGAGCTCAAGAAGCAAAGAACAGCAAAAAAAGGTTTTCAAATGTTTGGGCAATAGATTTGTACTGAGAAAAATACACTTGCTCCCACTGCAAGCACAACTCCCCCAGACACAAAATATACTGTGGTGGGTTTTTTTTCCCTCTTGTATTCAGCAGTGTGTTTAACCTTGGAGCTGTCAAGCTCCATCATGAATAATGAGCCATGACAACACTCCAAGTGATCCTTGGAGAACAGACCAATTTTTCCCATACACTATGCAAGGCAAAATGCTCATATTCCCATGGTACAGTACCTGCTTTGAAATTATACACTAATGTGGCCATCAAGAGGAGATCACAAGTAAATATAGAAAAAAGGAAAAAAAAAAAATCACTTATTTCCTGCACCTACAAACAGAAAGAGCAGTAAAACAAATAACATCTTAATGATTCCTACTTAAAATTATCCCAGGGCTGAGGAGATTTGTCTCACTGAATTCGCATTTCACAGATGAGGAACATCTGCATTTGAAACAACCCATGACAGCTACAGTATGAAGAGAGAACACCCTGCAGGTTTCACAGCACTGTGCTCAGTGGCCTCTACTAGATGAGCGCCAACATGGGACAGGGGGGCGGCTTCTGCCCTGAGCAGCCCCCCAGCACTCTCAGAACAAACATATTCCTCACCCCATCTCACAGCACTGCCAGAAAGTACGGGGAAAACATGTAATTATTTGAATGACTGGCTGAAGTTCCTCTACACCAACAACCCTAACCATGATGAGGCAGGTCTGTCAGAAGGCACAGCAGAGGTAACCAAGCAATGGCAAGCACCATTTCTGCTGCGCACCTCTCAAGTCCAAGGTGAGGAGAAGACAAGAGCAAATAGATTCACCTAAATAAAGAAAAAACTAAGAAGAAATAAGCTGAAGATTTAAACTGGTACAACAACACAGGGTTGTGGTTGCAAAAAAATCATCACTCAGTCAGGAAATAAATGCTAATTCACTAACATGAACCTGGAAAACACCACGCTCTCCAACAGATCCCAACAGCATGTATTTGTTCTGTTTTTCTGCAAAGGGGAAAAACAAATATATTCTTATTCCTGACTCGTTTGCAATAAAGTATTTGTCCCTGGCTTTATGGGCAAAGAAACTTACCTTTATTTCTGTCATTTCCTAGTCTTGTTGCCAGCACTGAAAACACAATGCATCACTTTCCCCTCTCTGTAGGGGCACCTCTTTATCCGCACTTCAGTTTCAAAGGTTGCCATAAACTACAGGAGCTCTCAAAAAGCTCTGGAGAGCAGGAAAGCAACAATCTCAAACCTGGGACACTTGCCTTTCTATAAGGTGTGAAGTTCAGAGTGTCAGAGAACAGAAACCAGTCCTGAGCACTTTGAGGAGTTTTAAGTACTAACACATCTCCCTCCCACCAAACTGCTGTAAAAAAACTGATGCCTTTCCTGCAAGACTAGATAACTCAGAGATCTGAAGTCAGAAAAATCTCTTGAGTTTCTTGACTATGGTTGAAGCTGGAGCAGCGCCAAGGCAGTAGTTACACATAATAATGTATTTATTGACAATTTAATTTTCCACTTGGTAATCTAGTCATGCATACCCCTCTTCCACCAGCTCTCCTACCCTCTGCTCACCGCTTTCATGCACAGGGCATTTCATAGCTATTCATATCACACTAGATCTATCCTTTCCCTGCAAAACTTCCAAGAAAGCAAGTGTCACCACACACAGCACTACCACCATCTCCAGAACAGTTCTGCTCTAAATGAAGGACTCTCCCTATACTCAAGGTCATTCCCAAAATTACAGGGGACCATAATTTTCTTTCTAACATTATAGTTAAAACATCCTTAGCCCTCTCCATGCACTATGTTGGTTTTTCCCATTCCCTGAAAATACACTGCCATTTAAGCCCCACATCACAGCTCTGCCCATTTAGCAATTTCATTCCCGGCTAGCAATATTTGGCAATAAGATCCTTTTAAAGAAGGCTAATTACAGATTTCACTTGACCAGAAATTGGTACTGGGCCAATTTGTAAGCTCTTTAATAAGTTTTCAAACTTCACACCAGGGAAGGCTTTGTTCTCCACCAGGAGCAGTGGCACAGCTCTAAAAGCAAAGGTGGAAAGTTTGCCATTGCAAGATGAGGAGGGAAGGTCACAGCTCTGAATCTCCTTGCAACACTGCACCTTCTCCATGTGAGTCTTTCCCTGGATATATGCTGCCCGTGTTTCACAAAAGAAAAACTAAGGAAGCCAGTTCAGATAGTATGACAATATGAAAAGTAAAAAAAAAAAAACCAAACAAACAGAAAAAGACCCACACAAACCAAACCAACCCTGGTTGACAGCTATAGGAGCAGAAACTAAGACCAATACAACAGAGAACAAGTCAAGGACTCAAAAGCACAGAATTGATAAAACTAAGGATGAATGGTCACATGCATGCATGAAACGTGGCATTTTCTGAGAGCAACAGTGTCTCAAAATGCACTCCCAGATTTCAAAGGGATGAAAGAACCCAGGGCAAAGTCTCTCAAGTACCCCAGCATCCAGTCCTATAACAGGACAAACATTTTCTGTCTAGATATGCCAGATTTACCACAGAGAACACCAATCCCACCTGTAGATACTCTTCACCCCCTTTGTACTGCTGCCACCTTTTCCCTCTGTGCCCACAACAGCTGGTGAAAAAACACTTTGGCCAGATCATTTTTCTGAGGGGAATTAATGCAAGATTGTACAAACCACCCTCTGTGCTACATGCTTGATAACTAGGATGGAAATGAAAAGGGCAATTGATAAAATGATGGTCAGCGGAATGTTGGTCCTCTTTTACAGGTACAAGACTAGCACCCAGGAAAACTACACAAGGGCCTTCTGTACTGAATTCAAGACAAGCATCATCTTTCCCTGTGGTCAATGACTATGTGGCATCACACTGAGATGTCACACCTGACACACTGAAATACTGCTGTCAGAGTGGCTCACTGCCCAGAGAATCCCAGCTGGAATCTGTGGTAACCATGTGCACCAAGTACACAGCTGTTGGGAAGTCTCCAACTGTGAGCTCAACCCACAGCCACTTGGAAAAAGAAGAGTTATGAGTGTTACACATGTAAAGCACACAGGAATAATGTCTACTGGACAGAGATTAAGCCCATGAATATCTAAAACATACTTAGCTTTTAATATACCTAAAGGTTTTCCCCACTAAGAGATCCACACTAAAAGAATGACTTCTGACAGGAGCAGCCTCTTATCCTACATACAAGCAAGCCTTTAAGAGGCCAACAGAATCACTCTTGCAAAAGGGCTTCACACCTACTCCCTACACACTATTAAAACATATTTTCATCATCTTGGAGACATCTTTTGGGGCCAGAAAAGAGAGTCATGTTACAACTGCAAAGTATCACACATTAATTTTAAAAGGCAAACCCCAAGTCTGACCACTGTCCAATCCCTAAAAGCTGAGAATAAAAGAGTGGTAGGAAAGGAGCTATCTTTTTCCAGCCTTATTCTCTGAAGTATTCATGGAGATTTTACTGAAATGTTTGCAGGGTTTTCCAACTGATTACAGATCTAGTGTGAAGAATTTAACCTAGAACCTCAAAACTACCAAAATACGAGTATCTGAACACAGACTACCAGAGCAGGAAGCAACAAGAGATCTAATAAATGTGTTAATAGATGCTCTAATTATTAATGTGCACATACACAGAGCTTATGAGAAGTGCTAAGGCATTTGAAAGGAAAAGCACTGTATCATCACCATATTCTTTAGCTGGTTTCAACTGAATTCAGTGTACATCAACTTAATCCCACAGGACAGTATCATTCACTTTTATAATAGCTACTGACCTTATTTCTGTGTTTGAGTCCTGTTAAGAGTGTCATGACTAAAAGTGGCAAGCAACAAATGTCACTCCATCAGCAGCCAGTGCCTGTCATTTCTCCTTTTAAAGCTTTCATTCATTTTTCCATTTTTTTTAAAGTCACACTGCTTCAAAACAGTTGATCCAGAAGGTGGATATTTGGATTTCAACCTTCCCACATGGTGATGTGGCTCAAGAAAATAAAAACTGTTGCTACCTGCTGCTGACCTACTTTAATTTGTTTCCTGCCATAAGACAGAACAAACAATACAGGTCATTGAACTAGTCTTCCACACATACCCACTGCTATGTGTGAAATATAAAATAAAATTAAGAGAGAAATGAGAAAGATGAAAATATATTAAAAAAAAGCAGACAGCATGATCCAGTGGAGCTTAGGGGGGAGCAATTCTCACCTCTATCATAGTCATCTTCCTCTATTGCTTTTTCCTGCAGCCTCTGAAGCTGTAAGATCAAGGCTTTTATCTATGCAAAGAAAAAAAAAAGTTAATTATGAAGAAATCGCATTTAAAAATACTCAGACTATTAACCTCCACATAATATAAATTAAATTGATTACTACATCACTACAATGGCCAAATTTTGATAGTTAAGCCCAGTATTTGTTAATTAGACAGATCTATTTGGAAGTCAGTTGAACTGCAGTTACTTGAGCCAAGTGTGGCTTTAGTCCAAACACATACAGAGAATAACAAATGATATTTCTTGAAAAGCAAAGGAGATCATGTGATCACAGGATATTTTTCACCCTTTGAATAAAGCACAGTAGGATTATTAGAGGATTCTGTCAGCATGACACATACTTCTGATCACACTGTACTCAACAGTGTGTTCCTGAGCCCATTCTGACAACTTTTTGCCCGAGTTTTGCACAGAATACAAAATTTCCACATGCAAACCACATTTTATTCTGTAACTAGAAAGAGAAATGCAATATGAATATTTTGGAACAGGTATATTCATGTTATGGGTCAGAAAAAAGTGTTCATATGCAGACAACGAAGTTTCATTAAAATATAATTTAAGCTCATCTACATGATGTTTGCATTTTCAGTTCACAATGCAAATGCTAGATGAGGGGAAAAAAGCAGAACACCAAGAATATCTAAACTTCTCAGCCAAAAAGAAACTTCTACCATAACAAAGTTTTATTTCAAAAGCTAATGCTTCTTCTTTGTTAACATCAAAGACTCTAATCAAAGTCCTAAATTTACTAAAAATTTGTAAGGCTAGGTGTGCATTCCAAGGCCTTTACAAGTCTTTACTGTTGAAAGAAATTGGTTAGAAGGTAGGTTTAGTCCTCTCCTCATTGCCATGCCAGCCACAGCCTAACATGGTGCAGTGGGTTGACCCTGGCTGGACGCCAGGTGCCCACTAAAACTGCTCTCTCCCTCCCTTCTGCAACTAGACAGAAGAGAGAAAATACAGCAAAGGATTCATGAGCTGAGATAAAAACTGGGAGAGGTTACTCACTGACCACCATCACAGGCACAACAGACTCAGAGTGGGGATACTAATTAAATTTATTACTGACAGAATCAGAGTAAAAGGGTGAGAAGTAAAGTAATCCTAAAAGCCCTTCCCCCCATCCCTCCTTCCTTCCAAGTTTTACCTCCTCCCCCCCACAGTGCAGGGAGAGGGGAATGGGGGTTACTGTCTGTTGTTTCTGCCGTTGTCAGGGAGAGGAGTCCCTTCCTTGCTCCCCATGGGGTCCATCCCATGGGAGACAGTCCTGTATGAACCTCTCAGGTCCATCCCACAGGCAACAGTTCTTCACAAACTGCTGTCCTGTGGCTCACTTCTCCATGGGGTGCAGTCCTACATGAATGAGCTGCTCCAGCGTGGGTCCCCCACAGAGCCACAGGGAAAACCTGCCCCAGCATGGGCTCTTCTCTCCACAGGCTGCAAGTCGCTGCCAGGACCCTGTTCCATCATGGGCCTCCCACAGGGTCACAGCTCCTCTGGACATCCACCTGTTCCAGCATGGGCTCCTCCATGGGCTGCAGGGGCATGTCTGCACCCCTATGGTCCTCCACGGGCTCCAGGGACACAGCTGCTCCACCATGGGCTGCACCACAGGCTGCAGGTGAACCTCAGCTCCAGCACCTGGAGCACTTCCTTCCCCTCCTTCTGCACTGACCTTGGTGTCTACATTGTTGTTCACATGTTCTCACTCTGCTCTTCCCTTGCTGCAATTTTCAGCTGCCCAATAACTTTCTTTCCCTTGCTAAATGTGTTATTACAGAGGCTTTACTATCATTCCTAACTGGCTCAGCCTTGGCCAGTGACAGAAAGCCCATCCTGGAACTGGCTGGCATTGGCTTCACCAAACACAGGAGAAGCTTCTGGCAGCTTCTAACAGAAGGCACCCCTATAGCCACCACCCACCAAAACCTGGCCACAGAAACCCAACACACATGGCTACAGTCACAAGACTGAAATGTGTTTATTTCTTAGAAAATTTATACACAACCTGTACCAAAAAACCCAATATCAGCACTGAGAAAGGTAAGTCTGGAAAAAGAAGTTGCATATCTTTTCAAAGTCCAAACCTGAGAGTGCTTGGGAAAGCATTTTCCAACACACGAAAATTCATACTTTAGACATTCTGCATTTACAAAAGATTTTGCTCCTCCCTGAAACTTTCATATTTAATCCCTATATTTAAACTCTAAACTGCATAGAGAAAAATTGGTACAGCCAGTCAACAACTGAAATAGAAGCACTCGGTTATTGAGACTACACAATCAAGAAAAAATTATGCACGACCTGTGAATTCAGGATACCCCTTCTACATATCGTATGTGAAAGTGGACTAGTCAGAAAAGAATTACAAAAATAAAGCCAGAAAAGTATCAAGAAGTGTTTCATTAATAAAAGGTTATAGGATGCTCCACAAAAAAAAAAAAAGAAAAAGTAAAAAAAAATGTATACATTCACATTTCCTCAAGGCTTTATTTTATTTTGGTTTTCACACCCTGAAACTTCAATCATTTTTCTCTGAGGCTGGTGAGGAATGCATAATATACTGGAGGGAGGAGCCTGAACCCTCACCATAAGTTATTTTCTGTATTTTATGCCTGACTTTTGCTAGAGCTTTAAAGAAGCTTGCAGTAGGAATGATTCAAATGACACTTTTTTCATATATATGATGTGTAAGAACTGTCTATACTGAGAGTACAGCTTTGCTGCTGTTTACAGTGTTTCTTCCATCATGCGCTACAGTGGCAGGTCATTCAAGGTCTGCTTGGGTACCACAGCCCAGGCTTGCCCACAGCAAATTGACTGATGATGCCACAGTAAAGCACTTTCTGTTTGCAGGCTGGTAAGTTATTTGGAGCGTGGCATGTCCTATATCTGTACCAGATGATGATCACTTTTCATTTTTAAATACAGAGAAAGCATAATTTTAACAACTTTGGTATTGTCTCCTTTTCTTGACTACAGTTGCCTTTGTTCCTTTCTGAAAACTTTGAGACTGGCTTATTATCATTACAATAGGAAGGTGCTTCAAATTAAACATACATGACTGGCTAACCAAGGGCAAAGACATCTGAGGTCAAAAATCCCCAATTCTGCATTCAATGAATTAATGAATACAGAAATTAAAGATAGCAATGTTTCTTTCGTGCCTATCAAATAAGCACACTGAAAAGAAAAAAAAATAATTTCCTATTTTGATTGTGTTATATATTCCCAAATTTGTAGCGAATTAATTTCCCAAACCATCTCAGACTATGGGCCCATTGTCGTTTCAGGCATGAAGCCAAAGAAACTGCTCCATGTCAACATGTGTGAAGTCTGTAAATAAGAGAACCTAGTTTGAGTCCATCCTCTAGGAAAAGAAGGTATTAGAGCCCAGATGAGATGTCATGGAGAGAAAAGTAATGATAGAAGTTTCTCAATCTTCTGTCTTATCCAGACAGCAGGCTTGTACAAAGTCTCCCCAGAATGGGTTGTTTCATCAGGCCTAAAGACAATACAGTGCATCTCAGCAGGTATGTGTGAGCTGAGAAGTCACAAAAATCTGAGCTTCTGAAAGGCAACCAAGAAACTCAGGCCCTAGTGAGATGATTTAAAAAAAAAAAAAAAAAAAAAAAAAAAAAGAAAGAAAGAAGCTAACCAACTCAATAAACAAAAAACCCACCACGCCAGAAAAACCCCAACACCTGCTCACTGCACCTTGAACAAATCAGTGAAATCCATTGTGCCCATATTAATCTCTAGATTACTGCTTCCTGCATGTATACTAAATCTAATAATTGGCTGCTTTGAGCAGGTAAGCTCAGCATGGTTTTCCTCCAATGCCCACCCTGCCATCCCAAAAACCTTATAACAAAACACTGCCGATCCTTCTTAATGGTTCCACAGCCCTCTCCCATAAAGACCATGGTGAATGACACTGCCCGTATACACTGTAGGTATAAACATGGGTGTATACATGCATGCAGAAAGAAAGACTCCTGACTCAGCAGCCCACTACTCCTCTGGGGTAGAAGGGGAAAAAAAAAAAAAATGGTTCAATTCCCAGCTGGACACAGAGAAGGACTTAAACCTCATCTATCAGATTACACATTACTCTCACACAGTCACCTCATTCCAAGAAATCTCTGGCTAAACTTAAGACATTTGCAATTACAAAGTTTAGTGTTGTTAAATCATGATGCTTCAAGGAAAGAGTTCTTACCACCCCCAAATTTTGTACTACATGTACCCCAAACTGCAGACAAAACAGCCACCTGTGAAAGAAAATGGTACTTATTGAATTCAGAAACCGATGTGTGCCATTAGAAATGAGAGGATCAGAGTTTCAGTAGAACACAGAAAGGGTACTGCAACAACATCACCTTTTTTTAAAGAACCAAACAAAACCTGTTCTCTCACTTTTATCACACAGAGCACTACTTTAAAACTCCTTGAACAAATGCTACAAAGGCCATTAGTATCTGAACTCTGACATAAACTTTGATTTTGGCACCATAAGTAAAACTGTTTTGAGGGCCAGGGAGAGGAATCAAAACAAAGTGAGATTACTGACCTTTAATGTACTGCGGTTGCCAAGCAAGCAATCCTGTAGCACTGGTTCATATTGTTTCATCAAAGTATCCCAGTTATGGTCACTAACAGTAAAGCTACTATCATAGCCTGAGGTGACAGAAGAGCCAGCAGATGCTGCATCTGAGGAATCTGTAGAATACGAAAATGTGGCATCTATATCTGAGAGAGAGACAGTCTCACAGTCCTGTAATTTATCATTCACTGGGGTCTCATGTTCATGTTCCAAATCCTCACTGGACCTGGAGAAGCAACACAGATCTCCCAAATTATCATGAGATTGTAAAATCTCTTCTGGCTTCTGCAGATTTCCTATGGTTTTGGGATGCAGAACAATCTCAGCTTTCTCAACATCTGATTTGCCTTCAACATCATTTACTCCAGAGGCTGAGTTCAGGGAGAGCTGTATGAAGCTGAAACTTGAACTGAAGCTATCATGTGCACCATAAGAATGAGAAACATCATCCCTATTTTGATATTCACAGTTGTTGTTCACTTCTGTGTGATCCAAAGTGTACATATTTGGATGCTTGCTCACTTTAGCACTGTGGCTTTTCTGCCGTGTACAGCACAGGGCAGAAGCATCTCCTTTGCTTGTTGCAGCAGCAGGGCAGGCTGCTGCCGCTGTGTTTTCTGACCGTGGGCTCTTGCAACACGGTAGATTTTTGCAGTGTCCTGGCATATTTCCAGTAGCAGCCAATGTTGTTACCCCATCAGCAGGAACTACAGCACTGCTCACTGCACTGCACTGCAGGAGTTCAAAGTTATTTTGGCATTGGTTGCGTAGAGGGCAGTTCTTGAAGTCTCCGCAATCCTGCCTGCCATGTTGGAGCTCTGCTGGGCTGAATAGTTTGCAGGCACCAAGGGACTGAAATTCTATCTGTCGCTGAGCTTCTGGCCTCATGTATCCAGGTCTTTTTGCCAGTTTCTTTTTACGAAGAGAGCCTGCAGGCATTAATTGCTGGTGATCATCTGGGGGAGGGAAAAAGAAGTAGTGAAGTGTTTCTGTGCTTTTATAGGTTTAACACATTGTAACATTTGAAAAGAGCTGTTTCTGAAATTTCAAGCAGAGTGCTTTACTTTCCATTTCAACAAAACAATTACCGTACTGCAGATAGAGAACACTGCATGTATTCATTCACTTTCTAAAGGCGTTTGCACCTGTTTTTAAGTGAACTCACTAACACAATCTCATCCATCAGCACACAAACCTGGGTACAATGAATCACATCATTTTCCCTATTCACAATGTGTTTTCATTCTCAACTTGCTTAACAGCATATTAAAGCACAGTCTTTGAATCTGATTCAGAATAATTTCAGACTTACAAGCACATCTAAGATAGGACTGAAACTGCATCTAAAAAGGTGAGAACCATACTCAAAACGAAAATTTGTCCATAACCTGTTGTTGCTTGTGTCCAGTTTCTTGTGTCTACATCCACACTTTAATGGTACCAGTAGCAAGTAGTTCAGATTCTGCTTCCAGAACAGATGCAATTCTACAACACCCTGTGATTGCAGATGTTGGTCTAACGAGATATTGTAGAAGCTGTCATTTAGATTTATGGTACTACCTATTGTCCAAAATGTAAAGTTAGAGGAGAAGCTTTGCATACAGAACCATCAGTCCTAGAAAACTAATGCTTTGTAGGGTTACTGAAGTATTAGTATCACAAGGAAGAGCCTTTTCTCAATAACTATTTCCCCACACATACCTTGCTGACATAAATGAAAAGATAAATTTGCTGTTTGCAGAGAATAGAACACAAAGAAACAAACAAACAAAAAAAAAATCCAAAGACCAAGATAAAAGTTATAGTGACTATTAAAAGCAGGACATCAGGATGTGATGTCCTGTCAGTGTTTTCTGTATGGGTGAAAGATAACATAGTGACAACTTTCAGTTTCTCATGGATTTACTCCTAGTCAAAAGGTATTCCATTTGTCTGTCCTGCACACAATCAAGGGGAATGCAAGCTTTGCACTATTGTCCACTTTGTAACATGAAAATATATTGACTGGACCTATTTGCCAGAATCACCCTTCAAGGGGATCTGGTAACTAGTTGAATTACGCCCAATATTAGTTGCCCTCTACTCACTGAAACAGAATCAACCCCAAGAATCTCAGGTATTAGAAATATTCCTATGACCTACGCAGAGCTCTTGCAAATACACAACTTTCAGCCTTTTTTTTTCTTCACATTTAATTTTCATCTCTCATCACAACCCTTTGTCAATTTTTACATTGATAGATGTGCACATAATCTAAACTCCTCAGCAACTCCTAACACAGGTTTCATACCCACTTCACTACAATGACATCCTATACAAGACTTTTAAATATTAGGCCTGAAACTTCCCAGGGGAATTTCCCCAACATTCATTACATTCTCTCTAAATAACCTTCAACAAAAACAATTTATACATTTTCTATATCCTAGAATAATGGCACATCTCACCATGGGACTGAAGTTAAGCTCCTATACTCTGCTTCCTATCACCACAAATTAGAATATCCCAGCTGTCTCTTAAATTCTCTTCTGTCTGAGGGAAAAAAAGCATCACAGAAATCAGAAGTAAAAAAGGTCACAGAGTCCATCAACCTGTCTACTGTAAAAAGACAGTGAAATGCTGTACTGGGAGTAATGTAATAGAAGTCTTAACAAACAGGAACTGCTCTTGGAGCAAAGGAACAAAAACTGAACAAAATGTTCTTTAGAATTTAATTTTTTTAGTTTATATACAAAACAGCCTGAATTTTACTTCAGCAGAAGAAATCAGTCATGCAGAAAAAAGTCATTCTAAGACTGCATATACTTCATTGCCATTTAAAAAGGCTAGTCACAGGCCTTATCTGAAAAATGTAAAAGGTTCTCTGGTTTAATTAAAATCAGTTTAAAGTTGATCTCACTAAATCACTATGAATTTCTAAAACAGACAGATAATTACAGCTCTTTAAACACCAAATTTAAACTAAGCTAATGTAAATAGGGTTTAAATTGGCCAAAGCATTAGATATTCACACCAAGTGAACTGGATGCAATTCTAAATATTACTGGAGCCAAAGGAGTACAATTCCAGTATCCTCAACAAGTTCACACACAGCCCACACATCTCTGCAGTCCTCACAACATTTGCAGGTAGCCCTCTAGATACATTTGTCATTCAGCTTTATGGACACCAGGTCTGTCTCCTGGTGAGTCCAGCAGCACAAGTCACTCACGGATACCAGAACAGACCACTGCCTGAATTATACTCATGATTATAGTCTAAGCCACAAGCCACACAGAAGATGCTACCACAAGAGAGCTGCAGGTCCATCACCTCAGTGTAGCTGCCCCTGAGTGCAAGGCAGAGTGGACAGACAGAGTTGTGACCAACACGGACACTCACATCTTCCCCCAAAGGATAAGGGAGGGAGAAGGCAGCGGCCACAGCCTGATCTCCAGCTCCAGCTGGAGAACAGTCACAGTTCCCTCCACCATCACAAAACCCAGCCAGGAAGTTACTGTGGCTTTGGCTGTACTGTTTTGGCACTCTTTACCCTTCTGCCACGTCCCTTTTCTCAAGATTAGAACAATTTCAGTTGTTTGTCATCACGTATCTGAAATTTAGTTACAGTGACTTTGTTCGTCTGCACAGCCTTCCAACCATAGCCTTCTCTGTCTGTACATCAGATACAGAAACTACACTGAACCATTTCAGCTAGCTTATTTAAAAAAGACAAGCCTCAAACCCTTCCTGTAATTCCCTCAATTTCAAGAACATCAAATAACTGCTGGCCAGTAACTCCAAGATTATCAGAATGGAAACAGCTGAAGGTAATTTTAAAATCCTACATTATACTGTGTCATGCACTGTATGAGACACATGTTTGAAAAAGTAAAGTCCCAAATGGAAGAGCCTTTCAATTGTAATATTACAAACCAACTTTTAAAAAATACATTTTACAATCTTAGAAGATGATGCAACATATATTCTAATGGCAGATATATGCAAATTACTTCAAATTATGAAAGCCCAGAAATAATCAGAACAGCTCTTTGACCACAGCAATCTTTCCTGATGATCAATATTTCATAAAAGCTAAAACTTCAGATCCAGAGCAGAGGGGAAAAGAAAATAGTCTATTACTGTAAAGCAATGTTGTTCACATCTCAGTTGCACCAGTGAGATGAAAGAGGGAGAGGTGAAGCAAAGACTATTTCCTACTGATGCAAAGAGCACATTCTCTTGTACCCAACCTGACACTAAAGGACAGCAATCACCTAATTTATTTTAGATCATCAGTCCTTGTTTTCAGCTACAAAAGTGGCAGTTCAGTTTTTTTGATCAAATACTCTAGTAGCATCTGTGGATGGAAAGGTGTAACTATCTTACATTTTTCCACTAGAATTTTATAGATCAGTACAGAAAGTCTGAAGCAATCACCTCCTCACTCCTGCTTTAAGCACGTAATGCAAAATGCTTGCTAGCTCATTAAGTCCTTTTTGAAAGTGAGAAATTACACATGCAGTTTTAAAGATAACTATCTGAATACACCTATATTACACACAGTTGATTTCTTTTACCATAGCAAATTCACCTTCAGAGCATTTGTGGGCGGTAACTGTGGTGTGGAGGAAAAGATATTTGGTCATATTCAAAGCCAACTATCAAAGCACTGCTCCAACCAATTTGTGTAGTGCTGCTTCTGTTAAGGAAGCCTTAAACACCTGCATCAAACTGTACATAAACAAAGGAAGTGAGATGAAAATATTTACTATTTACAGACACACACACACAAGTGTTTAACCTACGAGGACCAAAATGAATCAGTCCGCGGGATTAACCCATCTGACACAACAATAATCATTACTGTTCACTTCCTAAATCATAGAAATATGTAAAATGTTGCAGGTTCCTAACCAGTTACACTTTGACTCATTTGATGAATTTCAAAGATACTACCAAATATTCAAAATAAGATGACACTGATCTCAACAGAGCCTATGTTAAAACAAACAAGCACCATCTCTTTGCAACCTTTCACAGAAAGTTACTTTTGAATACAGATTTTCATAACTCTTAAAATAGTCTCATTTAGCCTTTTCATCTTACTTATTGAATGTTAACTATAATTGTGGTTTATCTAGCATTTTCTAAAGTGTATATATAGAAGGCAAGCGATGGTTGAGCTACATTATATTTGATATAATGATACAAATTATTTCCTCACCAAGGGTTTCCATGATTTCTAAAGTCACAGTCTGGGCTCAGTTATTCAACTGTTAAATTTCCAAGACATCACAAATAAAATATTCTCTGAAGTCATTAAATGCATGACAGCTTCTATTCTTCATTAAAAAACACTTCAATGAGTTGTGCATTGCAGAAGTCAGAGTGCTCTTCTTTAGATGGTGTTTAATTTATTGTATTTTTATTTACATACTCCCATGACCTGTGTCATTGTCACAATTGAGCCACTTATCTCCTTAATGCAACAACTCCTTTTAAGCCATTTGATGAAATTGCAGCAGGTCTCTCCAGGATTAAAATCATATCAGCTTTTACTAATATGCAACTTTATTCCCTTCCCCAAGAAAAAAGAGGAAAAAAAGTAGTTTAAATCTGATCTTACTTTAACGCTAAAAAAGAAAATATTATATTAAAAAGTAAGCTGGTAAATAACAAGCACTCCCACATCAGTAACAGTCACCTATTTTGTTGGGGGAATAAAAGAAACACCTCCTTAATTAATTACATATCATACTTGTGTTTGAAACTACTAAGACTATAAAACACATCTGCACCTATCAGTATTCACGAGTCCACTGACTACACACAAAAGCAGATTTTTTTTTCTCAAGTGCCTTGCTGAATTAGGACCTAAGTGCCTTGATGTGACAAAAAGAATAGAAATATGCCTTCCTCATATTTTAAAATTTTAAAATATAATTATCCTACTTGTGAAAGCATGCAGTTGCACTGCAAAGGCCTTATTGATAACTAGTCACCACACTATGGCTGGCAGCCTGAGACACAAGGCTTTATAGAAAATGGCATTCCTGCAAGCTGAATTAGAATTATACCACCCAACTTCTCCACTGAACATTAGAAGGAAACTCATTTTTTTTGGTCTGAAAAGTGGACAAATTCACTCTAGAACATCCAGCTGTGATGATTCAATAAAGCAGGATAACACGATACTGTCAGGAAAAAAATTCTGCTCTTTTCTGTTCTCATGCAGTCAACTACTGTTACAGAAGTCCCAGGTAAAAAAAAAAAAAAAA
>VXBX01009475.1:229320-242300 GCA_013400415.1 Scytalopus superciliaris
AAAAAAAAAAAAAACACCAAAAAAAACAAACAAACAAAAAAAAAACCCACAAACACCACCCACCAAGGAAAGCCCAAGACCTTTGCAATACATTTCAGTGTAATCCTGTTACAGACTTGCCTCACACTTTTCATTCTCCAGCTGTTATTACATCTCACTTCCCAAATTCATCTGTGGTTGAGGAGCCTCTACCCAAATCACTCTCCACACCTCCTTACACAACTCACTGTGTATTTCTCCCAGCCCACTGATACCCACCTTGGCTGGCTAGAGCTGCCAAACTCACATAACCAGCTGTCTAACATAACAGTTCTCAGGCTCCCCAGTCACCGTTTCCCCAACACCCAGCTCAGCAGTCCATCCTGTCGATCACCTAATGGACAACAAAACACCTGGGGGAGAAGACAAGTAGGTCTGGAAAAACAAGCCAGTACAAGCCTTCAGCACAGTCGATAACAGAAGACACTTCCCCACAAATATCCAGCCCAATTTTTTCCAAATCTCTAAGTCTAATTCTTTTAACTTATAAATAACTGAGAACAATTTATCTACTTTTTGAAGAGGCAGATGGACACACAAGTTGCAAGCATACAAAGAATATTCACGAAAGAAAAAATAAATGCTTATTTCAGGAGTTGGGGTGTGCATGTGTGTGTTTGTATGTAAAGTTTATTGTTCTTCTTCCTGGAGAAAAACCCTTTTGTTCTCAGTTTCAATGCAAATTTCTGTAGAGGCAGTCCATGCAAATGTCTAAAGTGGAGAGAACACCCTGTTCTTTCAGTCAAGATCTGACAAGACCTTTAAATACTACACAGAAATGGGGAAGCAACAGTGTTGCATAGATACTATGAAGTTTGCTTAGGTCATCAATTAATTTGCAAACAACACTTAATGGGTTTGCAGTCATATCCTATAAAAGTATTTCACCAAACACACATGAAACTATGAAATTAGTACACAGCAGTCCTTTTCAAGAATGGTCTATTTAACACAACACACTTCTCTTTCATCACTCTGTCTACAGAGTGACAGCATGGATTCCCACTACTTCTGCTCAGTCAGATCATCTACAGCAAGACTAATATAAAACTCATCAGGGGGGAGGGGAGGGAGGAATTAAAAAAAAAAAGTGAAGTGTGAGAGCACATTGACAGCAGTCAATTTCTAATTCAAGCACAGTTTGAGTGCTCCAGCTTGGAGATTTGAATTTTTAATTTCACCAAGAGAGTGAGTTCCAAATTAAGCATCTGATGCACAGTCAGTCTGAAACCAGAATTGAGTTTACTGAAATAGAAAGTAATTTTCTCTTAACAGCTCAGTAGTGATCACATATAATGAAAATAAAACAACGTGGCAGTTCCTATATTGCCAAGGGTGAGGAGTCAGAATGGTTTTAGCTTTACAATTTGACACCAAAGTCCCAAGACAAATGCTCCTCCTTCACCTGCAGAAAGACATTCACCTCATAGCCCTAGTCAGGCTGTCAGACACAATGTCCATGCTCATGCTTGCCTAGGCCACACTGGAGATAGAACAGAGTTCCAGACATCAAGAAACCTGAGCACTAACTTCCCATAGAAAGCACGGCACCTCAGGATGCAGCTTAAATACAAGCTACTGCAAAAGCCAAGCATGACCACAAACTGCAGTTACAGCAACACACAGGACACAAGGCCAATCTGTAGCAAAGAGGAAGGCAAAAACATGGTGCTGGTCCCTCACCCTGCCTCCCTGAGAAGAAAATCTCAGGGCTTCACATGCAGACCTGCAACTCTTTATGTTCCAACAAGATTTCTGTACTCAGGCAGATGTTCTAACCCATGAGGGGTCAACCTTTGTGCTCCAGCAAGCAGAGTGCAGTTCCCCTTGGACACCTTCACGGCTAAGCAGGAAAGACACACATGATACCCTTTTGAGACCTTTGCTGAGAATATAACTTGACTTTTACAACCCTTACCCAAGGCTGTAGACAGACAAAATAGAAGTTGGAAGTGTGTTTTATTGAGCCTGAGAACACAAAAGTGAAGGCATTAGTTATATCTTCTCCTCTAGCATGGAGGAAAAAAGTAGATTGTTCAGAAAGTTCTGAGATTATCTATGAACAAGCTACAGAAGAATTACTATAGCAGATGCTGCTGCAACTGCAGCAGAACACTAACCACAGGCAAGAACACCTCTCCTCTAGCAGAAATCACAGCTCCTTCTAAAGGCAGTGGAACAGAAGTCATGCTGCCTAGAGCAAGTCAGATATCTTAAAAAGAATTTTTAAAAATTAACATTCCAGGAAAGACTATTTTCTCCCTAGAAGGCAATGGTATTGAGTTACAGAATTTAGCAGATGTGGCAGCACAGAGCAAGAACAGCAGTCAATGCAGAGAATGAGAAGACTGCAAGAAACAGAGAGCACTCAAAGAAGGCACCCACCAGCACTAGAGAGCTAGCTGTCCATACCTGCCCAGGTAAGAGCCCTGGTATCAGGGGCCAGACTTAGTGTTTCCAACCCACATCACTAAGAACACTGAGATCTGAGCAACTGCCTACTCAACTCCAGGCAGGAGTTGATAGTTACCCCATATGCTCCTCACACCGTGACCAGAGACTAAAGACTCGACAGGAACAAAGCACGTTCATGCACATTCAAAAGCCACGCCCACTAATAGCAGACAAGGATCAGGGGATACAGTCAAGCAGCAGCCAGTCAGACTCCAGACTAAGGAAGGACATCACCAATCCATCTACTTTGACTGTCATTTACTGATTTTTGTCTCCATCCCAACTCTCTGATACCAACACTGCACACACCTTTCACTGCTCTGATCAAACCCTGCCTTCTTTTATACCAACTTCCATTGCGTTTCAATCCTTGCTCCCCAATTACTTCTCTCAAACCAAGCTCTTGTTTCTCTTAAAGTAAGTGAAAAAGAAAGTTGATCCAGAAATCATTCCACCTACTGCTCTGGATCTTTGAACAAACTTTGCATAGGTCACACTTCACACTATACATTCCAGAGTGATAACCATTCACAAAGCCCCAAAACAACATTCAAAGCCACAGAGAGATACCCTGTTTCCCAATACCATTCCTCAATACCACCTCCCTGGTCCTTTCCAGTTTATCCTTTGTCATGACCCTGACACGTGCAAGCCTTCCCCCAGCCCCCTTAACAGCATTCCTCTCACAACAGCAAACAAGCCTGTCTCAACTTACCTCCAAAAACCCTCCTCATACGAGCCTCCAGACTGTTCATCTCTTCAGACCACCCCATCCCATCCTAGGTGAAGAGCCTTCCTACACCGTGCTTCCCATCAGCAGGGCTCTGAAGTTTCTAGGCTTCCCCAGGTGCAAAAGGAGCCCAACCCCACTTCAGCTGTGTTCACTGATTTCATCGCTTCCCTACAGGTGTTCAGCCTTTTAGTTACCAGGACTTCAGCCAGTTTTCAGGGCTCCTTTTACCTCTTTCACAGCACACACAAGAGTTTGTATGATAATCTAAACCAAACCTCACTCTAAAGGCACACTGACTCCATTCATCCCCTTTGAGATCATCTCAATGAAAACACTCTTGAAAGAGCTTCTTTCCCATGGTTGTAAATCACTGCTATTGATGTCTAGGAAATCAAGACAATTACCTGCCACAATTTACTCTGACAGTCTCCCTGGACTAACATATATTACCTGTTAATACAAGCTGCACTTTGCCTATTAACACATGTCTGTGCTGCTCAACAAAAGCACAGACATTTGCCAGAGGTTTTTTCAACATATTTCTGTCACATGCTATTTGTAATTTGCTAAAGTACTCCTACCTAAGCACAAAGCCATAGGATCTGCCACCTTTCATTGAACCTTACCTGTCTGCTTTTGTTGCCCAAGTAAATTAAAGCACAGTATTAACTTTCAAAGAAACTGTTCTCTTATGAGAGATAGCTTGCAGATGTTTCTTGGGTGCCAAGGACTCTGTCTGATACTGTAGTGTAACAAAGTCTTAAGCAAAATACTTCAAGTTAAAAAAGCAATGAGAAATAAACTCAAAACTCAGACTGGCCTTTCAAAAATATTCTCTGTATTAAAAGAATAAACCCATGAAACAGTTTTCCAGGTCAGTATATTCCAGACTCAGGTTAGCATTTTAAGTGGATAAAAAAGGTGCAGATTGTACCATAAGGCACTAAACATGCACACCTGAATAGATCTGCTTCAGTAGCAAAGCTTGGCAGAGGAAAACTGAGTGTCATTCAAACTGTTCTCCAGAATAAATATAGATGGTTAACTCATTACTTCCAATACTTTCTTTTTTTCTTTTTTTTTTTTTTTTTAAATTTATTACTTGCTTTAGAAAACCTGAATTCCAAACCCAGGATTAGCAGGGTCCTGTGCAAGGTCACTCACATTTGCCTATCCCTTCCAGGTGTATGGGACAAGTCCCTACTAGTATAGTAGCAGCAGCAGATTTCTTCCCCTGCTTCTTTCAGGTTTACACATCATACTCCTGACAAGTATTATTATTATTATTAAGAAGTGACAGGCAGAACTTCTGTAGCTTCCTTTCAAGGAAAGTAATGCAGTTTCAGAGACATTTGATCTCATCACTTCTGAGGTACAGCAAGAGTCTGAGGCATTGCTTTGTGGTTGAAGCAGGCCATATGAGAAGCTACACAACTTACCCCAGCTGCAAAGCATGCCCAAGACAGAATAAAAGATTAACACAGGACCCCTAAAAGACACCTAGAAAATAAGCATTTTTACTATCAGAGTACACCTAAGGCTTTGTACCTCTAGAACTCCTGTCTTCACAGAAAAGATTGGATATTTAAAAGCAGCACTTAGATGGAACTACATGTTATCTAAACTATCAGACCTTGGAGTCGCAGTTCCCCCCGAGGCAGATCCTGCAATAATGCTATCTTGTCCAATTAATTTTTACTGGAAACTTCAGGTTTAACTTATATTTTCACCAGAAATTTGAAGCAAATACAAACATCATATTTAGATGACTCCTTAACTTGTTTGTAATGACTTGAACCTGTCTACACTTTCATACTCCAAATCTAAACAAGTCTATATCAATCCACAGACTGGAAAACATATTTATAAAATATCTGTGTCAAGTAAGTCCACTAAGAGAGTCCATAGACATAAGTAGTTAATTGACAGGCTCCTTTAATTCCTGAGTGTAACACTGCTACCTTTATGCTGGAAATCTTTTAGATTTTCTCCTGTCTAAGGGGAAAGGAAAGCTCAGAGTATTTTTTACACACACACATGAAAGTTTCACAACATAGAAAACATCCCCTCTCACCAACCCTCTTTGAGCAGGAACACCTTGCATGACTAGCCTTACAAACACCAAAGAGGTGACAATAAAACTGTGAGAGACACTGAGAAGACACATGGATTTTCATTTCTGTACAATAAAAGTGTCATAGTGCTTTATTGAACAAAAACTTACTAAATGTCTTAAACTTAAATTACCTTAAAATCTGAGAAATAAGCAAGGACTCTGTATCAGAGAAAGCCATGAAAGCAGAACTAAGAACATCTTTAAGGTTAGAATGCCCTCTTTGGGTATAAAGATATATTTGCAGCAGTGGTAAATTTCATGAAGTACAATACTATTTTATGATAGAGGAAGGAAAGCAAATCAAAGAATGCCATGTGTACTATTCTAAAGTTGTTAGAAATGACCCTCTGATTACCCTCTACTAGTGACAATTTTCTGAAGATGCTACATACCAACACTGAAGATGACAGCAATCCATACACAGCAGTGCACAAGGACAGGACAAGAAAGAAACAGGCATAACTCAAAACAAGAAAGCTTCCAACTGGATACTAAGAAACTCTTTTTCCTCCTGAAGGCAGCCAAGAAGTGGAGTAGGCTGCACTATCCTTTGAGCTTTTCAAGGCCCAACAGTACAAAGCCCTGAGCAACCTGACATAACCTCAGTCAGTCCTGCTTTGAACATGGAATTGGACCAGAGATCATCTGAGGTTCCCTCCAACCCAAACTATCCTATTATACCTCTCAGATTTCCATACGTATATCAGGATTTCAGTATTCCACTAGTTAACTATAGATGCAACAAAAGTTCAAGAGTTTCATCTGTGAGGATGCATCCAGCCTTGCAAGAAAGCAACTTATCTAATTCCACAAAGGAGGCACAAGAAATCACAGCAATCAATAGTTCCATCACATTCTGGAAGCTGAGAACAGCTGACTTTCTATGATTAAAAATAAGAATAAAGTTCAGTACTTGAAATAAATAAGTTCTCAAACAGCCTTTAAGCATCCATCATCCACACACAGACAGAGAAGTCACAAGCTTTGGTGATGGTCAGGGCCTTAAGTAAGGCAGACACAGAAAGGCATAACAACATAGAACTCCAACTTCCAAAGCACCAGGCCTTTAGTAGTTAGCTGGTGATTAAATGATGCTCATGAGCATCACTTAAATGTCACTCTGATCTACTGCAGTTATTTCACAAAATCTTTATTACTGAGACTTTTTTATTGGCCGTAACAAATATTGGAGAGCATTTCTCTCAAGGCATTATTCGATTTACTATACTAAAAATTACTTTTATACCTTTTCCTAGGCTGGTTGCCAACTGGAGGACAAGATGGAGCCATCTGTGAGACTGTAACTCTCTGAAGACACTTGCTTTTCAAAAAGATAATCCCTTAAATGGTGCCAAGGGCATTACACACACAAAAAAATCTAACATTACATCTGAACAGCTGCAACAAAACCTGCCTCTCACACAAATTTCCTAGCAAGGAAACAAGGAAGATTGCCTCTGCGCAGGGAAATTGTCCCCACCCTATCCAATCCATGAAGTCTGATTATGGCATGAGCCTGAATACTCTGCCACAAAGCTGCATCAGGCACCATCAATGTGCCAGAGGTGTATATGTTCCACATAACTGAATTAAGTAACAAATACAGCTATTTCTCTCTCTCCTCTTTCTTGGTTTGGTTTAAAATTGAGGGATTTCTCAGGCTGATCTTGTTCTTCTTCCACTACTTAGCAATGCTGGTGCTCAAAATACATACACTGCTACTCAGAATTCCTTATGTCCTCTGCACTGTCTTTACCTGGCCTGTTTGAGTTTGATTACCATTACTACATTACCATTACTACAAATATTATTTCCTACTCGCTCCCTGCATTGTAATCCCCCTTTTAAAAACTCCTCTCATATTTTACATCCTGATTTTCAAGTCATTAGAGATCACTTTTAGACAGCTAACATGTAGAATAGTTACTCCTAAGAGGCCTAGAGGAACGTAACCCCATGTACTTCTCATGGCTTGCACTGAACAGTCATACGGGCCTCTCAGCATTAAAACCACAGCCAATTTAAACTTGCCTATGCTTCCAACTTTATGCCTAGGCAAAGCACACAGTGTCACTAAGAGTAGCACACAAAGCAGTAATGTAAGAAGTAGGAGATTCAGGAGAAAGAAATTCAGTGCCATACCAAACTCACCAGAAACACAGCGTAAGGGTTGCTACACACCATCACTAGTCATAAAAAAGCTAAAGTATTTTAAAATTATATTAAATTAATTCAGAAATGAATGGCATGGATATACACAGCCTCTTCAACCCAAATATGTAAAACCTTACTAGTTGCACTTTAAAGGATAAACAGAAGGTCCTGGAGAACAGGGGAAATCAGTACTTTTCACAAAAGGCAATCAGAAGTCTTATGGATTGTTCTTCCCAAAACAGCAACACTGGTTACTAGCTCTCAGTCCCACCTCATACAAAAAAAAGATGGTAACAAATGTACTTCTTAATAACTATACATCATAACTATATTCAAGGTGGGCAGAAAACACCTCTTTAGCTAACACGAAATGGTTCCTAACTTGATCCTAGAACAGATGACCCAATGGAAAATTCTGTTATTGGCAAAAGCTGGTACCATAACAGGAAAATTCTCAGTCTGTTAGGAGAACAAATACCCTATTGCTAATGCTTACTGCGTACAGAGAAAGAAGTGGAAGCTGATCTTTTCTTACCCTAAAGCAATTCTAGATCCCTGGCAAAACTGGATTTTCCCCTTGATTCTCACAGGAAGAATCAAGCTCTGATGCACCGCTCAGAGGGAACTGACTCTGTACAAGACCCCAGCAGGCCACAAGCATGGGAACACTACAGCAATGTCTCGCCATGACCATGTTCAGGTTTCCCAAGGAAAAGGGAAACACAATACCTGTTGATTATTAACTAGTTTGGGAGAAAAATCACACAGAGGATCAGCTGCTCTGGTGCTGCACTCAAGGCAGCAGTGACCAGACCCTTCTCTCACAATTTCAGTTAAGGTCTTCTCAAGATTTTCACCGCTCTAAGCAAATAAAAATGTACTGCTCCCCTCAACAAGGGCTCTGGCAGGATGGGAGCAAGATTTCAACATGGTGCCCTGCCAAAACAGTGCTGCCCCACTGCAGTGGGACTATGCTGAAGCAGGGGTCTCAGCACCTTATCCACATCACTCCTACTGGGGACACAGCAAGCCAAAAGATGTTATCATTAAGGAAATCTTACTACAGCAATATAAAACATCACCAAACTCAACAGGTGTTTGTTACATTCTCCCAAGTCTGGTGTGCCTATGACTCTGCAAGAGCAGAGCTGGGAATGCAGCACAGCCAGAGCTCAGCCTGAGCTATTAGTGAAGTACTGACAAGGTTAATGCACTACTCACTGAATGGGAACAGCCAAGCCCCTCCATCATGTGGGTCTCCATGGGCCATTAGCCACAGGAAGCACCTGGAACTTAGACCAGCATAATGAAATTCAATCTCATCCCTGCCTCAGTTACCATCCTTGTCCAAAATCCTAACAGAGAATGGAAAGCTGTTGTTCCCAAAGCCATGCTCTCCAACAAGAGGGGAAAATTAATTGGATACGATCAGCTTAGCCCTTGCAACAAAAAGTCAGATATTTTATGGAGCTGAGGTTGCCTGGATTTACCACGCTGAACAGGCTCAGTGATATTCCTTGCCTGGAACCTCACAGTGATTCCCTGAAGTAAAACATTTATGTGTGTGGGAAGGGGAACAACCAGACCACAAGAGTTAGATAACCATAACATAAAGGAAAAGCCTGTGGCTATAAGCATTTGGCCTTGCAAGCAGTCTCCTTCAGCACCATTCCAGCTGCCTGCATATCTGCAGTAGTGATAACCCATAAGACTAAGCTGGTATGTCAATGTAAAGGATGCTTACCAACATATAATTAATGATCAGTAACAAAGTGCTGTAAGTATTCCACTAAAACATCACAAAAGCAGTTTATTGGCATGAAAAAACTATTCTTTCCCTTCCCAAGCTCTCTGAAGACTTTATGACTTTCCAAAAACAAAACAAAAAGACCTTAAGAATGGTTTCCTTCAATGCTCAAAACATATTTTTCAGACCAAAAAGCCTGACTGGTGATTTAAACTCACAGTGCTGTCAGAAAGATGAGCTGAGCTAGGAACTATGCTGCTCACTCCATTAATCAGCAAAGTCACAGAGCCATTGACAAACTTTCTTATCTATAGACACATTCAAAACATCATTATCATTAGATTCTAATTTTCTATTATTATTACTCACAATTAAGCACGTCTTGAAAAGCTACAACAATGCGACATGCCTCACCTTACAAAAATCTGGAGACTTGCAAAATAATTCCAAAAATCTAATGATACCAACTTCCAATTCCTACTTCTCCCCCAGATACTGGCCTTTCCACTCTTATTTAGCTTCACAATGCTCACTAGCAACCTCTTGACTTTTCACTCCACAGGCTGCCTCAAAGTTTCCCTACTAAGAGACTTTCCTCTGTAATGGTTCCCTGTGCCACTGACCTCTCAGCCCAGCAAAGGACAACTTCCAACAAGAGCACACTAAACCCCTCCAAACCCCCAGCTCTTCAGCCATTGCAGAGAATAAAGAAAGTTCACACACATGACATTCATTCTGCTCTTAGTTTCAAGGAGTCACTTTTCCCACAGAGCTCTCTTACAAGCAGATTTTATAATCTGAGTATATGCACAGTGGGTTTGGCAAATTTCTGTTCATTTGTGCTTCTGACTTGGTTGCTGTTTCATTCAATCCATAAATATAGGCAATGCATACAACTTTGAAACTAAAAGAGCTAGCTAAGCACTACTAAGAGAATTCATTTTCCTCTTCCCATCCCTAATTCCGAGTACACAGCTGTTTTTGTAGTAAATATTTACTTTTCAAGGTAAAATCTAATTCAGTTGTTTTTTTCTACACTTGTCACTGTTACAAATAAACAGAGTGGCAGAAGGCAAAAAGAGCAGAGTAACTAGACAATTTACACTGACGCCAGGGTCACACAAGTAACACACCTATTTGTAAGACAAGCGAGAGAGGAAGGGAAGAGGGGGGTGAGAGTAAGAAAAGAAAGTGCCATCGATCATACTCATTAGGCAGCAAGATTTCAATTAGAAATTTATCACACCGAGATAATAAGAGCTATTCTGGAAGGAAGCATGGCTGTAAAATGAAGGAGGGACTAAAACAGAGCAAGTAGCGTTTTACAGTACATACAAAAAAGAGGCAGAATCCAAATTCCGCATGTCCCAAAGGAATCACAAGGAACAAAGAAACCCTACTTGAAGCAAGCACATGATCTCACCCCTCTGCCTGCAGACTTCAGATTACTCATTAATCCACTTCACATTCTCAGCATCAATAAATAGGGAAGTAACTCCATGTCAATTGCCAATTCAATTTCCATACAGAAGACTCATGTTTAGCAAACAATGTCCATAGCAGATCTCAGCTCCCACGGCAGCAGTAGCTAGCAGGCTTGAAAAAGAAACATTTCTCCCTGAAAGCACTTTTCAGATGAGCTGTTAATGGAATCCGTGTCTATATGCTAAAGGAAAAGAAAAAAGAAAATTAAATGGAGTGTTAAATACTGTTAACATTACACAGAGTTAAGGAAACACCTCCAAATAAGGATACTACCATGCTTAATGTAGGCACAGCAGCTTTTGTTCAGTGCCACAGGGCCAAATTTTATCTCGTGTGACTGCTGATTTACAAAGGGCACATTCACTTCGAATACATAAGGGTTTTGCAGCAGTTTTGCTTCAAGAATATTGAATAGTATTACAACATATCCTGGGTTCAATCCTAATCTAAGTGACACAGCATGAAAGGACTGCTTTCTGGGAAAAGACACAAGATGCTAAGGATGAACTTGCAAATCACTATGGCAACTCTGCAGGTTCCTTTCTGTTCACCTTGGAGGCCAATACTCCAAAGGAGGTAAGAAAACCCCTTTCCACAGGCATCGTTAATATGCATTATGGTCAAAACCAGAAAAGGTCACAGCCTATCTCTGCTCAATTAGAAAGACAGTTTGCTCAAAGAAACATAATGCTAAAATGGGAAAAATAAAATACATCATATCTCCCAAGAAGCACTCATCAGGTATCATGCACTGCAGTAAATCTCTCTTGAAAGGTCAGGTGGTTCAGTAGTTGTCAAAGGCCCAAGCTATGGCAAGCAAAAAAAGCCTAACCGAGTGTGCCTAATTTGTGAACAAAGCCAGAATTAACCTTTAGGGTTTTCGCTTTTGTCAGTACAAAACATTGTTTGCAGTGCTTTCTGTCCTCCTGTTCGTCACAATTAATTTATCCTGGTACTAATAAATCCTCTTTACTTACATGGCCCTACTACAATTCCAGCAGCAGCTTAGGCCCAAAGTTTTGACTTCATTTTACTGATGAGAACAAAGGATGATTCATCTAAATTTAAAGAGGGAAGAAGCCAGTGGCAATACAATACTTTTCTCTGACCACTCTTTAGAGTGCTGCTGCACTGCAATTATCACTATCATGTATGAGAACATGCCATTTTCAGTGTCCAGTCTCAAATAGCTATACAAAAAATTGAAAACTCTGACAGTATCAAGCACTAGGAAGAAAAAAAGACATAGTTGGACATGGTCCTAATCTCAAGTGTAGAAAACACTGTGCATAAACATGTGAGGGTTCATATACATTCCCTTGACTCACCATCACTACAGTATTTTAAGTAACCACAAACCTCAAAACTCAGATTTTTTTCCTTTTAAATCAAATATTTAAACACCCTTACTTTTCTGCTTCATAAGGGCCTAAAAGTCCTATCAATGGTAAAAAATGTACTGTAGCTTCAACTGGAAAACCGCTGTTAATACCGTCCTAGAATGAACCACAACTTCAGTAATGAGATGGGGGAATACCCATACAACATAATTAAAGGGATTTCAGTATTTAAACACCAAGAGAAGTTTAATAGATTAAAACTCCTCCTATTTTCAGGAGTTACTGTAAGGCCAATTGCAAATTAGCAAATAAATGAACAAACAAGAAAGGACAAAACCAGAGATAATGCATCCCAGTGTGCTTCACTCACTTCTTTGAAAACTCATTTACTTTTAATTACCAGCAGCACTTCCTCTCATACCTTCTGCAGCATATTTTGTGAAAGCCTTTATTATAAAAGCATTTCACTGCAGAACTCTTAAACGGCTATTCAGAACCATAGCAAGAAGTTATTCAAGCACTTG
The DNA here is from genome assembly GCA_013400415.1 of Scytalopus superciliaris. Lineage (NCBI taxonomy): Eukaryota > Metazoa > Chordata > Aves > Passeriformes > Rhinocryptidae > Scytalopus > Scytalopus superciliaris. The sequence continues at coordinate 241,913 of VXBX01009475.1, forward strand.
TACACAATGATTGCCATGGATTACCAAAACACCAATGAGCTGTTTTCTATTACACCTCTGACAAGGAAGACTGAAGTGTTTGCAAAATGTCTTGGTGGACTAATGGAGCTCGGAGAGCCAGATACCCCAAACAACCCAAAAACCAGCAGACACACACAGTGAGTGATACACCTTTTTTCCCAGCTGTCCTGGGAAAGGTGTTTATGCCCCAGAATTTCCCCGTGGCTCCCGCAGCCTTTTGCCAGCACCAGCGTAGGTAATGTGGGCAGTCCTAGCTCAGGACAGCTGATTAGTGCTGGTGCTACTCTGAGGGAGGAGGAGAGCAGCTCATCCACATTAGAGGTCACGGTCTTATAAAATTCGACTATTTTTAAGTATATATATATAT